>APFE030172695.1:264169-297516 GCA_000404065.3 Pinus taeda
TTTAATAAAAAAATTAGTAATTTAGTGAAATAAGTGGAAAAGGGGCACAATATCCCAAATATATGATATCTCATGTTTTAATGCTTTTCGATAATCACATAAAGGCTTAGGATATAGTGTTTTTATGGGTTTTTGATATGAAAATGAGTTATGCAGGGGAATCAACACCTTTCCTAGGTAAAAGTAATTTAACATTGGGAAAAGAGTATTATTAGGAAAAATGAATGTTTATGAGGGGCTTTTAGTACTTATTACCTATAAGTCATTGAGCTGAGGGTCCAGTCCCTCCAAAAGTCAGAGAAATGCTCTGAGCCTTTTTGACTTAAGGTTTTTAAGTACTTTGTACTTTATTGTGGGAAATTAGTTAAATAAAAAATGAAATGAATGAGGGAAGTTAGTTAATTTCCTTTGATATTCAATCTCATGCTTGATTGTCCACTTATCTATAGAACTTTTATGATAGAAAATATAATAAACATGTTCTTGTCTAATCAATCACCATACTTCTGCAACCTCTCTACTTACCCATCTACTTATCCTACCATTTTTACTTCTCTTTATTAGGGTGCATTTAAGCTAGAAAACTCTTATCAAACATTTTTATTTTTCTTTACAATAGTAAACTATCTAAATCTAACCTTATTACATACAAGGGCTAAGATTAAATAGTTGAGCTCCTTTTATTTACGCTAGCTATCTAATTATCGGCCAAGATTAAACAATTTGGTCAGATTTTATTCTTTATCTATAGACATGACATTTAAAACATGAAATAGTCAAGTTTAAACATTTTGACTATCATGGATTGTGGCAAAGATTACAAGCTACACACAATCATTTATTATGCATAAAAATAAATTGTAGTGGCACTTTGGCTTTCTCATTTTCATGGTTTTTTTCTTTTTTCGGGGTTCATATTTTTCATCTTTTTTTACCTTTTTGTTCTTTTTGTCCTTTGATTATTCTACTATGACATACCCTCTTTTAATGTTTTAATTTTTTGAATATGGAAAACATTTGCAGAAAGTAAAGGTATGTACATATTACAGGTTTAATCTTAGTCATTCAAAAATTATGACTCCTGTTGCTATAGGAACCTAACATAGCTGCCACATCTCTTCTCATAGATAAGCTACCATCGCCCTAGCTGGTTTATTTCCATTCTATTTGTAAGCATATTTCAGTATTTTACATTAATGAAATGAAGTATTATTTCTGCTATATCTCTGTGTTTATGGTTATCTCTGTAATTTGTTGTGTTCTTGTTTAAATCTGAATCACCCAATGGCTGAAAATAGAAATGATAGAGGAAAGAGAGAAAGCGTTGAGGGTGCCTTTCCCATCAGAGAAACTAATGGGTATACCAATATGAATAATATAAGCCCCTCTGCTCTTCCTCATTTTCATGGCCTAACCTCAGAAGATCCAAACACTTTCTTGTTTGAGTTTGTTGCCATATGCAGAATCTATGATTACACCAATGATGAACAGAAGTTGAAACTATTCCCATCCACTCTCAAAGATGCAGTTTTGGGTTGGTTCATGGGTTTACCTGGGGATAGCATCACAACTTGGGCTCAGATGCGACAAGCCTTCAAAAACAAGTATCGAGACTACTGCAGGTCCAAAGACACTAAGGAAGAAATTTTTGGGACGACCTTAGGGCATGATGAATCCCTACAAGATTATGAAGAAATATTCCAGCTTAGCTACAAAAGGGCCAGGTGCACACTTGACCCTGAGTCACTAAAGCTAGTCCTACTTAGATAGGTAAGCGAAGATCTTCTGGATACCCTAAACCTACTAGCAAGAGGGGATATCTACTAGCTACCCTATGAAGATATCAAGACCATCCTTGGGAACTGTTCTAGGGAAACTAGGAAAAAGTGTAGGGGTATTCAACCAATGGCTAGTCCATCCTCTTCCACTACATCCATCAAGGGTGAAATTGGAAACATGTTGGAATATTTCAAGAGTGAAATTTTGCAAACCCTTTCCTTATAGATAGACACTATGCACATTAAGAGAAAACAGGAGCAAGCAGAGAGAGTCTTAGACATTTTTTGCCCCAGACGCACAAGGAGGCACCCAAGGAATGAATGTCTATTGAACTATATTGAAGTCTACTTAGTCTGTGAAGAAAGCCAATCCATAGATAATTTCCCTTCTCTACCTGGATTAAAAGTTGTGTATAATGGAACTAAAGGGGTCACTGAACAACTCTACTACATAAATCAAAGGAGACCTCATGGGCCTTTCCCATACTAGAAGGGCATGTAAGGGTCATCGCATGCCTATTACAACCTTAACGAGACCACATCCATTCCCTCTTGGGCCCCCCTACTCATCATTTTTGGTCTACACCTCCTCCATGGTCCTTTTCACCTCAATACCATTCCCAGTCGACCAACCAGTCATTTCAACCATATGCTCTGCCATAGTCTCAATGGAATGCACCACCATAGGGGTGGAGGCCCCCATACACTAATGCTCTAGATTTACTACCTTCACCACCCACTCAGCCACAAATTTTACACTCTAATCCACCTAAACAACCTTAGATGCCTACCCATCCAAATTTGAACCCAAACAATAGACAGGAAGAATAAGTATACAATGGAGAGACATCCTATCCTACTTATGCTATGGAGATTCAGGAAATAAACCTGAGATCTGGAAGAGTACTCCCAGACAACCAACCTCTACCTCCACTTAGGGAGAGTGTGGAAGAAAGAGAGAAAAGCATGCCTAAAGTAAATCCACCACCCTTTCCTGAGAGATTAACTCATAACGTCCAATGTACCCTAGAAGAGACTAAACTTCAGGGAGAATTGAAAAATCTATGTGTCAAAATTCAACTTCTCCAAGATATAAAAGATGTATCTATTTAAAACAAGTTGATTAAGGAGAAGTTATTCAAACATCGAGGGAGGCAAAAAAGAGACACCCCTACCATTAATGTCATTCCATAGCCATCTGACTTAATGTTGGGGCAGGTAATTTACCCAAAGTATTTGGACCCTTGAAGCCCTGTAGTAGATGTGCACATGAGTGGCACCATTGTCCCACACACTTTGATTGATCTTGGGGCTATCAATAATGTGATGGCTAAGGACACCATGCTCAATCTCAATCTCCAGGGTTCATTGAGAAAGACCACAATAGTCTTGCAACATGCAGACCATTCCACAGTGACCCCTGAGGGGATTTTGGAGGATGTGGTGGTCCCCATTGACTCTTGGGAGTACCCTATAGATTTCCTAGTCCTCTTGCCCAAGGCTAAACTTACTAGTTACCCTCTCATCCTTCAAAGGCCCTGGTTAGCCACTGTCGATGCCTACATCAGTTACAGGGCTAGGAATATGACAATTAAAAATGGGCATATGTCCAAGTAGTTAGTCATGTATCCTCCTTCTCAGCCATCTCTAGAACACGAATTACCTTTATGGCTGGAAGAGGAGGAAGAAGATGAAGTTTATTCTGCCCAACTCTATACCTTACAAACAACCATGTGAGAAGGACAACCGGATGAAGAAGATTTTATTCAACACATAATCCAAAGTCCAACTCCCAGCACATTGTCCTTAGAGGAAGTAGTAAAGGAAACCCAAAACAACCATTATATTGACCTATGCTTAGCTAATTCAAACCATAATCCTATCAAAAACATAGAATTTTGCTGTGAGAGAACTTTGAAAACCAACCCATCTCTTTCTGTACACCAAGAAGAAATGTTGTGAAACATGATAAAGGAAAACCTTAATGCCTTTTATTTGAGTTACAAGGAAATGAAGGGAGTGCACCCCTCAGTGTGTACTCACCAGATTTATATTAAAAGGTTGCAAACTAATCCAACAACCCCAAAGGAGAATGAATCTATCTCTCAAGGGTATAGTGAAAGAAGAACTACAAAAGCTGCAAGATGCAGGATTCATTTACCCTATCTCAGACGGTGAGTGGATCTCTCCTTTGGTGTTGGTTCCAAAGAAAAATGGGAAGTGGATGATTTGTGTCAATTACAAAGAGTTAAACAAAGCAGCAAAGAAGGAACATTTCCCTCTACTTTTCATTGACCAAGTGTTATATGGTCTGACAGGGAAAAAGTTTTTCTCTTTCCTATATGGTTTCAGCAAGTACAATCAAATCTAAATCAGCCGAGAAGACCAAGATAAAATCACCTTCACTTTTCCTTGGGGTAATTTTGCCTATAGGGTCATTCCCTTTGGTCTATGCAATGCCCCTAGCACTTTCCAGAGAGCAGTCCTGAGTATCTTTATCGAGCTAGTCCATGAGGTAGTAGAAATTTATATGGAAGATTCCACACCCCATGGGTGTGATTTCCGGGAGGCTTCCGGGAGGCTCTGTTCAACTTATGTAAGGTGCTGAACAAATCCATTGAGATGAGCATGATCCTTAGCCCCAAAAAATATGAGTTCTTGATGACTGCATGGAATGTTCTAGGTCATACAATATCCTAGCAAGGGATGCAGGTGGATCCAAACAAAAGACCTATCATCCAAGGGGTCCCACCTCTGCAAAAATAGAGAGATGTTAGAAGTTTTCTAGGTTTAGCTGGATATTATCAGATGTTTATAAAACACTTCAACAAGTTAGCTTCTCCTTTATCTGATTTGTTGGCCAAAGACTCTAAATTTGTAAGGTCAAAACGGTGTCAAGAGTCCTTGGACACCCTCAAGGACAAGTTGACCACAACACCTATTCTCTGAGGCCCAAATTGGGACCTTTCTTTTCATATACATGCTAATGCCTCACACAAAGCCATAGGAGTAGCTCTAGAGTAGATAGATAACAAATTACCTTATGCCATTTACTTTATCAGTAAGAATTTGTCAAAGGCCGAACTGAACTACAGAGTGACTGAAAAGGAGCTCCTAGTTGTTATTCATTCATTGAACAAATTTAGGCATTACATTATAGGTTATCAAAAATTTGTACATACTGACGATCTTGCAATTAAACATTTAATGAATAAACTTGATGTGAGTGCCCAGATTATTAGATGGTTACTTTTATTACAACAATTTCATCTAACTATTGTTGATAAGCCTGGCAACGAAAACATTGTTGTGGATTTTTTTGTCCAGAATAAGTTTTCCTGTAGGGGAGGAAGGAATGGTTGATAATCAGTTACCAGATGAACACTTATTTTCCATTTCAGTTCTCTCTCCATGGTTTGCCGACATAGAAAACTACTTGGTATTTGAATAGATCCCACCAAATTTTTCCTCCAAAGAGAAAACCAAGATTGTGAGGAAGAGCATCCCATTCACTTGGATTGGGGGAAACCTCTTCAAACTAGGCCCAAATCAAATTTTGAGAATATGTGTTAGGGAGGAGGAAGTCTTTGACATACTTCTGACCTATCATGATGGGCCTCGTGGAGGTCATTTTGCACCCAAGAGGGCAACATTCAAGGTGTTACAAGCTGGTTATTAGTGTTCCACTCTTCATTACGATGTGAGAAGGTATACTAGT
Organism: Pinus taeda; assembly: GCA_000404065.3. Taxonomy (NCBI): domain Eukaryota; kingdom Viridiplantae; phylum Streptophyta; class Pinopsida; order Pinales; family Pinaceae; genus Pinus; species Pinus taeda. The sequence goes on from APFE030172695.1 coordinate 269,666, forward strand.
CAGTGTTATTGGTGCAAAAGGATGGGAAAGCCTACTCCAAGGGATGAAATGCCTCTATGACCTCAGGTGAGTTTCGAGCCATTTGACAAGCGGGGCATGGATTTCATTAGACCGATTAACCCTCCATCCAAGAAAAAGTAGTGCATCATTGTGTCCACTGACTATTTGACCAACTGGTGCACCGACTATTTGACTAACTGGGTTGAAACCAAGGCAATCAAGGAAACAACGAAGGAGAAGGTGGCTGAGTTCTTAATGGAAAATGTATTTTAGAAGTTTGGGTACCCTAGAGAACTTGTCATTGATCAAGGTAGTCAGTTTACATCTAGCATGATTGAAGACTTGTTGATCCACCACAAGATTAAGCATAGAACATCCACTCCCTATCACCCACTAGCTAATGGGCAAGTGGAGGTGATCAATGGAGATTTGGAGGGCATTCTGAATAAAGTGGCTAGAATTAGTAGAAAATATTGGTTAGATAAATTATTTGAGGCCACTTGGGCCTACAATACCACCTGGAAGACCACCACTAGATTCACACCCTATGAGTTGGTCTATGGGAAAAAGGCCCTGGTGTTCATTGAATTTGAGTACAATACATTGAATATGGCTGCACAACTAAATCTAGATCTCAACAGTGCACAAAAAGAGAGATTGCTCCAGTTGAACGGGTTAGATGAGTTTAGAATGCAGGCCCTCCTGCACACAAAATTAACTCAAATTTAGAGGAAAATCTGGCATGACAAGAACATAAAGGACAAACAATTTCAATAAGGTGATTGGGCTTTGTTATATGATTCCAGGTATAAAGACTTTAAGGGCAAGTTAAGGACTAGATGGTTAGGGCCTTATGTGATAGAGAGATGTCACGATAATGGTCCAGTACAGATTAGAACCATAGATGTAGAGGCTATTCCTTTAATTGTTAATGGGCATAGGTTGAAGGTTTACAAGAAGCCATTGTCAAAGAAAGAGTTCATTGATGGTATCAGAAAAACAATGATGGTGGTGGACCAAGTATCAGCTCCTACCTCATTAAGTCACTTAAAAAGAAAAAAGAAAAAAATAAGGAGACTTAGTTGAAAACCTCCATGAGGCAATTGAGTCCCACTGTTGGGTTGAAAATCTCTTAAGGCAGTCTAATGGTGTAAAAAAAAAAGAGAGAAATAAAAAGATCTCTGGGTGAAAACCCCTTTTGAGGTGCCTAGGGAAATAAGCTATGATGAAAACCTCATGGAGGTAGACTAGTTTCTTTCAAAAAGAAAAAAACAGTAAATAAAAGAAAAAGAGAAAAGAAAACTTTGAAAGTATTGTTTGTGGGTTAGTAGGAGGAGTATCAGAGAAACAAGAGAGAATAAAAAGGCTATCCATCTCATGTTTTTATTTCTCCATTCATTATCCTTCATCATTCCCACCATTTCCCACTCACTTACTTCAGTTTGCAAGGGTTCCGTGTTTTCTAGAAGATTCCCTATAAACCTATAGGATTCCCTAAAAACCTATAGGATGATCATGTGGGAATTACAGTGGCTTGTGAATCCTAAAGGTCGTAACCCTAGAGCAAGGGAATGACCTACCCATGTCAAAAAAAAAAATCTACTTCACCATCTCATCACCATACCTCTCTCCACCATGATCACCCCCGCATTTATCTAAAAAAAAGTTAGTTTAAAAAAAAATTACAGTTTAAGAAAAAAAAGAGGATGAAGATAGAGAAGAAGGGGGCAACACTTGAACCCTATTTTCCTCATTCAAAAAAATCATTAGACCCCTTTTCTGCCCATGCAAACCATCCTCATGCTCCAGAGGTGAAAAATTATTAGAAAATTTTGAGAGATAAGCAGCTAGAGGACATCTTGTAGGAAATCCTGTAGCAACCTATCCCACAAAACAAAAAATCATAGGTTGCAGTCAACGTCAAGCATGGTGATCCAAAGGTCAAATAAGCTCCTCCAAAGCTTAGCAGTAACATCAACATCATTAGCATCACCATCCAAGTACTTCCACATCAAAGAAAATCATCAGAGGACAATAAAAAAGGAGGAGAAAAGCGCATGCAACAGACAAACAAAAAATAATTCATTCTTCAACAAATAGCATCAAGGCATCATTACCATAGGTAAGTATCTCACTTCCAGTCTCTTGTTAGCATAATATGATGAAACATGTAAAATTTGTGAAAGAGTTTTTTTATAAGAAAAAGGTGGCCAGTTAACTTGGCCACCTTGGCTTACTCAACGAGGAGAAGATAGTTAGTCCTTACACACATGGCAACAATCAAGTCAAGGAAAAGGAGAGATGAGGTTGAAAGTGGTTAAGCTATGGATGGCTAAGGTGGGGTGAGGAGAATGATAATGTGGTAGTGGGACCGTCAGTACAAAACTAGATATTCGTACCTCAGTTGCCAGCACACCACCCCACTCAAATCACCCATATGAGGAAATAAATGTTGACCGAAATGCATAGAAGCATTCATATTCTTGAGGCTGCACACCATCAAAATTTCTCTCGACCCTCAAGTAGTCTACAGCAAAGGCAAGTTTCATGTTTTTCTAGTGTAGGACCACCTACAAGATCCTATCGGAAATCCTATAGGATCCTATATGATACAATCCAACACCTATAGGATTGGTAGTGAGAAGATTTAAAAGGAAAAAATAGAGGTTGGATTCATCAAAGAGTGATAAGGAGGTAGGAGCTGAACTTTCCCACATTTTTCCAAGTGAAAAGAATATAAAAAACCTTCTATTTTTTTGTAAAAGATTGCCGTGTAAGGAAATTGTATGCAGAAAATTTTCATTTAAAGGTCCTCATTCATTAAATTTGGTAGCAAACATATACAAACCTCCATCCATAAGAGAAAAATGATAGGGGGATTTAATAAGAGCAAACCCATCAAAACAATGAGGATTCATCAACAACCTCCTTTGCTAGAGATATTCACAAGGAACAATTGGATGCGTTTCTTTGAGAAATTGAGGGGGTATGATGATGAAGTAGGCAGAGATTTTTCTCTCTCCTTCATTCCACTAATTAGGACCCATGCCACTGTTGTGGTGATAGGCCTCTCCATCGAACTTACCCTTGAAATCATAGGCAGAATCACCAATATTCCTCTAGGAGTGCCTTGGAGAAAGGAGGATAAGGGAAATAGCCAAACTGCAAAGAAGAAATTATTTTTAGAAGGAGAGAAGGAAATGGAAGATACAAATGGAGTTTGAAGAGAAAGCCTACCATATCCTTGGAATGAAATTAGCTACCACCTTATAAAGTATATCTCATGTGAAGGTAGGTATAGTGTGGTATATGGATGCCATTTTAGACTTCTCCAAGAATTGAGGTTTGGAGCAGACATACCTCCTCAAAACAAACTCAGCATACCCTACTTCCTTCTTTAATCAGTGATAGATATAATCCTTAAGGTGCAAGAAGGAAACCATCAACAACTAGCCCATCATGGGTTAATTAGACTTATCATAGAAGATACCATCCAAAACCTCAGAATCTCTATCAGATGGGAAACTTTTAGAGACATGTAGACAGAGGAACATATAAAAGCCCTTGAATATGACAAGAGCCCCACTACCAGTGAAAGGGATGAAGAAGAAATTGAAAAGGAGGAAAAATAAATAGATGAGGGAGAAGATGAAGAAAAAGAAAGGGAAAGTGGTGAAGAGGCAGAAGAGGATGCAAAGGAGGAAACTGATGAAAAAAGTGAGGAACTAGAGGGAGAAGAGGAGGAGAAAGACAAGAGTGAAAAAGAAAATGAAAAAGGAGAGGAAGAAGAAAAGGTGGAATCACCCAGGGTATCTCTAGAACCCACTAAGAAAGATGCAACAACTTCCCTCACTTCCCTTAGTACAGATATCAAACAGAAAGGGAAGAGACAAAAACAAACTCCATTGTACTTTAGGACAAGAAAAAATACAAGAATAATGTAGGGAAAACCTCAGACTCCCACCAAGGTTCCTATTATCATTGAAGACTCACCAAATAGCAGGAAAATATGGCTCCTCTTATGAAAACTCAAGGAGAAGGATCATTAAGACAAGCCTCTCCCAAGTCTCTTATCACTTATGTTAGAAGGCCTATGACTAGATCTACCTCATCTAAAGGAAAAGGCATCCTATAGGATACACAGAAGGACACACAGGAAGCTGAGGCAATCTACGTGAAACTCTGCTAAACTTATAGGAAACTCAGAAACTTGGCAAAGAAGGGAGTATGCAGCAAGAAACAAAGACAAAGGATCCAAAGCTGAGGGAACCTAGTCCTCAACCTAACCTTGACTCTTACTACAGGTTCACTAAACAGGGTAGGGTAACTGCACGTAAATTTTCCATCCCTTTATTATTTGAGCTTGATAAATAAAGGGAAAGAACGCATAGATGGATGTAAATTTCCAAGTCCAAAGGAGTGGAAGACATAGGTCACATGGAGTAAAAAGTTAAAGAGATGGGTAGAGAACTGAGTAGCCCGAGGGATAGAGGAGAAATGATGAAAGCTCAGTTGGAGGTAGAAAATGCATGGTTAGGAGGACAAATACAAGATAAAGAGAATCAATTGGCATTCATGGCCAGTCTATCCTTAGAGGCAATCCACTGCAAGATTATAGCTAAGTCCTATGCATTGTACCTTAAGGAACAATGGGTGCAGTTCCAAATCAAGACTTTAGCACAAAGAGGCACTATGCCCTTCTAAGATTATAAACAGTTCATTGAACTTTGTGATGAAATCACATTGGAGGATACAGCTAAACTCTCTGATTTCTACTTACATAACTTAGCCTTGATATATCTAAATGTATGGGAGCCTAATTCACAACTAGGGGACTTACATTTGATGGCTTTGGCATCATGGATGAACCATGAGGAAGCAAGGGCTACAAAAATGAAGAAAATAATGGCAAGGGAAGAAACATAACCTCTCATTATAAGAGTTGAGAAGTGAAATCAAATGGCTATCATCAGCACACATAACTTGATTGCAAGTGACCCTCAACTTGCACCTCAGTACCTTGCTGGCCAAGAGAAAGCAATCACACACTTTCAGGACATGTTCAGGCTATTAAGGGATGCATTATCACTCAAGTTGTTCCCTACTTCCTGTAGGGAATACGGCCGAGGTAACCACTAACCAATATTTTAGCTACAGGTCCTAGCCTACCTGCAACCAGATAGGGCTCTCTCTTTGAAATTTAGCTTTGTTTTGGAGTATTTTAGGCTAGTTATGATGAGCAGGGTTTAGTTTTAAGTTTGTTGGATGGTGATCTCAGACAGAGCTGAGGTGCAAGTATAAAACGGTTTTTTCCATTGGGCAATGGAGTCACTGAAAGTGCAATCGTTGAAAGGGTTTCTTGGTGAAAAGGTAGTGCCACAGAGCAGGATAGGCAAGCTAGGAACAATTTTCAAATATGGAAATGATGGAAAGAAGTCAGGGAATGAAAGGAAATCTAGAATCTTTCATTATACTGGCAGAGGGAAAGTGTATGAATATTATGAAGGAGTAGTTAAGGATTCCTAAACAATATTCAAAATGAAAGAATTAGTGCAAACATGAGCAGTTAAGAATTCATATTCATGACTAATCCTGAAGAAAACATAATTAACAGCAGAGATTGAACATAGGGTGCATTCAGACAAATCCTATGCTATTCTTCTTCTATGTTATCAAGATCATGAAACATATATGTAAATTACGAATATAGAGAACATATAACACAGTTTACTATAACTTATTATTCCATAGCATGACACAGGAATTCTGTAGTAGGTCCTAGAACATCCAATCCACCTTTAGATGATCCAGAAATAGTGAACTTCAACAACACTTTGTATTAATAGAGTCTGATATGTTACACAGCAATTCAGAAAGAAAATCACCAACCCACAATAATACATCTCTTTAACAAGTATATATAGGATTTTACAAAATATCCCATAGGGAAATATCTGGACATAAATGTATCCATCTACTCTGACATAGTCAATAACTATTTGTGGAAAAAATCGCGCAGCATTTAACTGAGGAATTTAAAGCTCTTTACTCGCTGTAGCAGGTGTCATGTGTGTTGTTGACCTTTGACTCTGGCAGTTGTGGTGACCGCTTCCTTGATGTGTTGTCCTATTGTTCTTTCATGTGCCACCTCGTCTGCACTTTTTGAATATTTTTAGCGTGAATTTCACCCACTGTCAGTTTGATTTTCTGGTGGCTAAGCCATATAATGCAACTTGCATGTTATGCAGACAATAAATAAGAAGAGAATCATAACTACTTTAGAATCTGGAGCAGGCTTTGCCACCATTCCTTTGTTGGTAGTTGATGCTTTCTTAACTTGAATAATATCTCATCGGCTTCAGTGTATGTGTAATAATTTGGCCAAAATGGAAAGAGGTGTGCTATCTCATGCTCGATGTAAAATAGATATTCCATTTTATCATATAAACTCTGCTGTGGGAGGGACTACTTCTTCTGTGCTGCTTGATGATGCTGTGATTTGATTTTGTACATAGGTACTCAGCGTGTTTGCATATTGTTCATTTTTTAGTAGCCTCCCAATGCTAGTAACTAGGCTGGGTAGACCTTTGGTTTGCAAATTTGAAAGCTTATGTCTAAAGGCATTTACCTCTATCTGCATTCCTTGGCATTTTCTTTCTATTGTTTGGACAAAATTTCTCATGGTCAGCACCTTCTTGATTCTTACAATAGTCTCTGTCCTGTTCTGGATGTTCAGTGCTGCCAGCTGATCACCAGTATGAGTATTCAAAAGTGAATCAATCGTTTGGCTTTCTAAGGCTTATCTGCCAATAATGTTCTGGCCTTATGAGTTTCATGCTGAGCTACGACCATCAATTCTATTTGATCAAAAATGGTTTGTATTGCTGTCCATTGATCAACAAGAGCTTGGCCAATTTTATTCCTTGGTCTCCTTCATTTCTGCCATTTGTAATTCTAGAGCCTTAATTTCTTTCAGCATGGCCTCCATGCTCAAGCTGGCCTCTTGCACTGCTGCTACTGTAGTTGTTGCTGAAGTTGAGGCACCTACTGCTGAAGTTGAATCTGGGGGAGGTGTTTCTGTAGTCACTGTTGTTGGAGGAGCTATAATTATTGGAGCTATTTGGGATGGTTGAGGGGCCAACTTTGGTTTTTTCCCTCGTTGAGCCTCTTCCAATGCTTTCTTTGTGTCCAATATCCTTTGATTCATCCTCATAAGTAGACTAACCACATCCTCTACTTCTTGTTGTTGTGCCACTTCTGCAGTTTGAGGATGTATGGTAACTGGCAGCTTCATTTGTTTTCTCAGTGCTGCTATGTCTTCCTCCTTTTTTCTGATTAAGGGTTGTGTGCCTTTGGGATCTTTGGGATCATGTCCCAACTCTATAATGATTTCTTCCAAGGATTTTATCCTATTATCCTTGGCCAATGATGAGGCTTTTTCCAACGCTAACTGGGAAAAAGTATTATATAGAGAGTTCTACAATCGATGGGCCATTAGAGCCTTATCTGCTAATGTGGAATAAACCATTTCTCTCGCCTGCTTACGTAACTCAATCTGGTCTATTGGACGTATGTCTTTCGCCAAGACCTCCAGATTGATTCTGATGTAGTCTGCAGCTGACTGTGGCTACTGTGTAGTAGGTCTGAAGTGACTGAGAGTCATCTTCCCTTCTTGCATGTCATATGTCGCCATCAATCTTTGTTGATTTGTTGGTGCCATTATCATCAACTGATTGTAAAGCTGAAACCTTATTGGCTCGTTTCTAGCTTTAATCTCTATGAATGCTCGTTTGATATCCGAGCCTTGCCTTGTATGCTATTTGGAGGATGAAACCTCCCCACCTGGTTGTCTCTCTTGCTCCTACGGAAAGGAGCTGGCCAATGTTTCTAAAACAGGCGGGATTTGTTGTTCAAAAGTCCCTTCACCCCTCATATTTCCTATGGTTTCTTCTATAATTTCCTCTTCAGCATAGGGGTTTAGTCTCTGCCTCTTTTCCCCTTGTTGGTCTGTGGATGCCCCTATGGGTGTGCCATCTGTTCTGTCTCTCTTTTTACCTCTTTCTTATTTGTGAGGAGTTTGCAGCACAGGGATTTTAGGTGCCTTTGTTTGTGTTAAAGGACTTTGTTCTTGACCCTTTTCCTGAGTTGAGGATGGCTGCTCCTCCATTGTGCTTTGTTGTTCTGAGTGCTCAGTGTCCTTTCCCTTTCCTGCAGGTAGAATGGTTTCTTTAGCTAGCTGCCGTGAAGATGTAGCGGTTGATGTGCTTGCTCCAACCGGTTGAGGCTGTGTGAAGGTGACCTGTGCAACATAATCCAGGTCAATTCTTTTCTCAATTTCTTTCATATATTTCTCTAATTTTTCCTCTTTAGTAAGCTCTTCATCATCTAATGTACCCTCTACCCATTCTTGTTGCTTGGCATATTGTTCAATGTAGGGGATTGGCTGGTGCACATATCCTGAAAGCCTTTGTTTGATTCTTCTAAGGCTTATGAAATGTTCAGGGTCATATGGTGCCAAGTAGAGGCTTGGTTTCAACATGAGTTCTTGTCTCAGCATATTGTCTACATCCTTCCATGCTTCTTCCCTTTTGTTGAAAACAAAGGGACCCAATTGATGTCTGATTTTAAGCTATGCTTTCTTATTTTTCCCATGGAAATGAGTCAAGTCTGCATTACTGAACTGCCTGAAATATTCCAAGGAAAAAAGTCTCATGGGGACATATCTTGGCAGCTTATAGGGAGACAACTCACACCCATAAATTTTGATCACTGTGTGGTTTTGGTAGAAGTACCAATCACCAATATTGTAGCCCTTTGAAAGATGCAAGATTCTTTGCACTTCAGCAATGAGTCTGGTAGGAGGAGTCACCATTAATAGGCAAGTGGCTGGGTAGATGAATATGTCAATAAACTCACAATATGTGTATGGAGAATAGTGGACTTCATGGAAAATTGAGGTCCAATAGATGATAGATCTCCTCTCTCCTTTTGAGTCTAATATCCTGAGAGGAATCTTGAAACTATATGGGTGATAGTACAGCGACAGATGGTAAATGTAGGAGGTATATTTAAACACTCTTTCTCTCTCCATCATCATAAATTGTTCATGTATTTTGTTTTCTATGAAGGTGGCATAGTCATACATGACAGTAGGGGGCTACCCTGGAGTGAATATGGTTAAGAGTAGAAATACAGTCTCATCCACAAATTCTCCTGTTTTGCATCCTAGAATGTAGGAAATCATATCTACCATGAGCTTGCCTGTTTCATTAAATGAGGCCTGATGATAGGGAGGAGGATGATCATACTGGCACTGTGGATCCATAAACAGCTGACTAACTCTTGATATTTCTACCCTAGAGAGCTTTGCACCCTGATCAACCAAACGTTTCATTGTAAGGGGAACCAGAGGCTGAGGAGGCTCAAAGTTCAACATTTCATTTATGGATTGAGGAGAGATATAGAACATCACAGACCCATCTGGACTGAGAATTTCTCTCAGAGTGGGGTCATAGTTTGCATGACATAGATGAATGAAATCGGGCAACACATTGACTGATGGGAGATAATAGATGGACATACTAGATTGCCAAATTCCTAGAATATCTGTGTTATTTCTGTGATTATTTTTGAATTGGCACACAGTTTTGAGGTGAGAATTAAGGCCCATCATATCCTTGATCTGAAATTCTATGTCTGCCAAAGGTAGCCACTCTAAATCCATGTGTGGAGAATTCAAAGGGGCAATGTTCAAGGCTACTGGAGTCTCCATATCTTATATTGCTAGTTTTAATTGCAATATAGGTGTAAAACAGCAACAAGAAGTAGAATTTAGGCTCTGAGGCTATTGCCAAGAGTATGAAAACTGATTTTTTATATCAAACCAACCTCAGTGTATAGATTTTATGGTAAAACAAAAAAATTGCAGCACTTAGACTAGGTTTTTTACATAAATTGGTTGCAATTGCAAGCTCTGTGGACACAATGCCGAGGAAATAGAATTGAAATTTTCCCAAAGGGGCGAAAGCTTGTAGAGGGAAAGGGGAGCTAAGGATTCCCTTTTAGGAAACAGGTTACAACCAATCGGAAACAAGGCGCTAAAGTCTTTTAACTCAATAATTGAACAATTTCTGTAGTCTCTGTGGGCGCATAAGGAAGCACAGTGTGTTGGAATGGCTCATTCGCAGAGGGAGTAACTTCAAATTTCCAGGTTCGTGGTGAATTATTAGCTCAAAGGGTGTTTGCAGTATAGTGAGCGATAGGTAGGAGCGCCTTAGAAGCAAAATATAGGTTCATTCGGTAATTTAGACAGAAAACTTGAGAAACAGGGCTTTCAAGCTAGAAAATGGATAAATACCTATTTCTATGACACTGAGGATGGTTAGCAGGCACAACTTGGGCTGTCGAGTTGGCAGGTTGGTGATAGTATAAGCTCTGGAAGTAATTCAACAGTGAAAGCGCATGGACATTCTTTGTAGAGGCAACAAATAGAAATAGGTGTAAAACAGTCGTTTTCCCGACTTTTAAACCAAATTTGGACCTTTTGGCGCTTTTTGTATTTTTCCAGGATGACGTCATCATGACGTCCTTTTTGTCATGTAGTGGGTACGGCGGATGACATGGACGCTGATGTATGTGATGGCGTGGCATAAGACATAGTGGTAGGGTGGTGACGTCAGTGGATGACATGGCAGCAGGTATAGTGCAGTGGCAGTGATGTGGACGCAACGTCATGTGGTGACGTAGGCAAGCGGGGAGGGCAGTAAGCGGTTTCCATCGGACCGCCTTTGGTATGGGAGTGGTAAGTGTCAGAGACGGCTCGATGCAATAGGAGAGGGACAAGTGTCCTAGTGTACAACGATGAAACCCTCGACCATCGGGTACTAACGTACCGCTTCAGACGGGCGCCCGATATGCATCAGGACCGTCGGATCTGTGGGGGTTGATCCAATGGTAGATGGGAGGGAGATGCGATCGAAGTTTAGCAGAACAGGGCGTACAATAAACTTCAATTTTTCATGGCTTCGGGTGGGTTTAGACCTTAGGTTATAGGTTTGATATGTGTTCGGCGCGGGACTATGGTTATTCGTTCAACCAAATATTAAACAAAATCCACAATGGAATGTAATAGGGTATGGTTTGACATGGTTATTTATTTAATCGGGTGTCAAATAAATCCCAAGGTTTAAATGAATGTGGATGGGTTAACATAGAGTCCCAAATGGACCTAATGTTTCCCGAACTTACATTATTTGGCTATAGTTGCCATTCAGAGGGGATATTTAGCTTTTTTGGGCTTTAATATAGTTTTTTGTAGAATAGGGGTGGGGAAATGATTTAGGGAGCTATACAATAGGGTTATATGTTAATATGAGTTTTATGGGATGGGAATGAATGGATAAATGTTTAAAGAGATGAAAGAGTATAGAATGACCATTTTTACACAAGAAATGTGGCTTCTTTTCACTAAGTCAACTCAGATGTCAACTTGGTTTTTAATAAGAATGGAGTGAAACTGGACTTTTTTGGGAAAATCCGAAGGTTCTTGAGGGGATGTTAGTGAATGATTTCTGGGGGAATGAAAGGGGAAGTTAGTCATGCTTCCTTGTTGTACCACCAAACAACTGCCATGGTTCCAATGCCATAAACGAGATGAGTCCTTCTGGACAAGACAAAAAGTAGTGATAACCTTGTTTCTGCAACCTCAAACTACCTACCCAGCCTAATACACCTAACATTTTTTCTTCCTTTAGATTGGGTGCACTTGAACTGGAAAACCTTGATTGTCCTCTTTTCTTTTGACTATCCTCCTATCTAAATATACCCTTATCTCTTCCAAGGGCCCAGATTAAGCAGTTGGGCTCCTTAAATTCTCTACCTAGCTACTCATCTACCAAGCTTGAACTGTTTGGACAGATATTGTTTCTCTATTCTACAACAGCAAATTTAAACATGGCATGGTCCAGTTTGAACTGTTGGTCCATCCATCAAATGTGACAAGCAGCAGTATCTTCACATGGTGAACTTGTAAAATAAGATAACAGTGGCATTTTGACTGGCCACTTTCCTGGTCTTTGGTTTGGGGTTCATTTTCACTATTTTTCTGACCAAATGATATTCTTGCCCTTAGATTATTCCTTTAAGGCATACCCTCTTTTTATTTTTTACTTTTTCTTTGTCTGTGTACAAAATATGGAACCTTTGCAGCATGCAAGGATGAACATATTTATCACTTCCACTGTCAATCATGAAAAATGAAACCTATTGGTATAGGAACCTAACAGGATGATATCATGCAAGCTTGCTAGAGGAGATGGAATACTTTTCCCTACAGTGTGAAAATCGAAGAGTACCATTCTCCCTAAAGAATGGGAGAAGAACAAAACATGACACCCATGTACAAGAAAGATCTCCAAAGACTCAAAGTCAATTGGATTGGCTTGAGACTCAATCCACCACTTCTCTTAGGAATTTTTGAAGGAAGGAAGGAAGAGGAAGAAAGAAAATAGTGGGAAGAGATAGAAAGGATGATAAGATTTTATGCACAATAACAAGAAACTACAATAGAAGCATGGGATATCATGGAGGCCACTAGAGCAATGAAAGACATGGATATTGATTGAGTTGCTCAGAGGATGAGCAACACTTTCAGTGGGGGGTAATGATGAGCCTCATCATTGGGTACCTATATGCACCTCAATCAACCTCCTATCTTAGTTAAATCACATCTTCTAACAATTTATTAGATAATTTGATTGTAATTTGTTTAATGAAATGAGTCAAAGTGAGATATTATGCCTAGTGGACTAATGTGCATTAATTGCGGTTTTTTGAGAGAAAATCATGGAACTTTTGGCTAAATAAAGGCTGAAACTCGAATGAGACAAGTGGGAGAGATTGTAGGAGGTAAATACTCCTCATTCACTCCTCACCCATTCGAATAGTCCTCTATTAATTACACTGGCTCAAAGTACAGGCAGCCAAGTCATGGAAATCAAAAGGAAACCAACCAAATGATAGTTAAAAAGGTAGTTTATCTTAAGCTTGGGAATCGAGGCTCCCTATATTTAAGGAATCCATTCGAGACTTTAGTTATATAGATAAAGAGTCCTAGAGCCTCAATAGGATTCAAATTTTTGCTGGAAAAATACTAGTCATTTTCGAGTTCAAGACTTCTCGAAGACATTGTTATGTAATTTTATGATTTGATAATGAAAATGAGCATTTCCTCAATCCAACATGATTTAATTCAGATGGCTGAAGCTCTTGGGTTAGGGACCACCGCTAGCAACAAAGGCTCATCTTCTCGTATTTGTATGTTTAGTTGATTTCATAGTTGAATTTTCTTTAGAATTATTTCATTGCAAGTAGTTGTATATTTGATTAGTTTGCTTCCATTTGTGCTTTATTTCGGCAATAGCTTAGAAGATATAAAGGATCATCAAAAAGATGTCAGTAGGTGGTTTTGGCCTCACTCCTTCCTTCAGGGATCATGGTTTGAGGAAGGAACTCCTATACAGCCCCAAAAAGATAGAATTGTACTTTCTAATTGAATTTAGGGTTTTTCTATACTCAAGCCAACATTTGATTAGTTTGCAAGAGTAGAATTTAGTTATCATTTCTTCTATATTTAGTATTACATTAGATCTCATCAATTTTTAATCTCATTATATAAGTTTTCCTCATGCATGACGTAGGCAACCTATTCATGAAATTTGGTTTCCCCTAGTTAATTGAAATCCTTCTTGTTTACAATATTTTTAGGTAAATGTCAATATTTGATGCAGTGCAGGTGTTTTAGAAGTACCTAGAGATTTCATGATCAAAAACCTCATAACAAATTCATCCACCCATGATCATTCCTTCCTTCACTAAAACCCTCACCAATTTCATGATTTCACAAGAATACCTCTCCAAGCTTGTTGAGAAAATCTAACCATCTAACACTCTGGTTTTGAGTTTTGAAGTTTTCCTAGGCACTCCCTTGCCTCATTCCATCCATGAACCACCTTCCCTAATCCTTCCATAACCTTCAACATCCCTCCTTTTTCTCTCGGTTGTATCTTATAGAAATAGAGGGGATCATATAGGTTTTCAAGACATCCTATAGAACACATTAGGACATCCTATAGGTTTACTTGTAAAGGCCTATTTTGAGGCCGAATTGAGGAAAACGCCTCTAGGAAGCTAGAAAAGGACCCCTACTAGTATCCTAAGACTTCTAACCATTCGCCATCATCCCTAAGACACCTTCCACATCACCAAAACAGATTAGCATTCACACTTTCACATAAAAAAGGACAAAAAGAAAAGCAAGCTTATTTTATTCATTTACATGCATAGCAGTAGAAAGTTTGATGTTTTGAATTTGCATGTTTAGGACAATATGATTGCATATATGTTAATAGAGCATTGTTTTAAAGAACAACCTCTAAGCGGTTAGTTATAAAATGGTGTGTTTAAGCATTTTATTTCAGTCATTTTCCTTACTGCAGTAGATAAGCTTTCTGTTAGTGTATCAAGCTTCTTCTGAATCCATAGACCTCTAGTTTCAAAAAACCTTAGTGTTCTATTGCCAACTTAGCAATGACAAAGAGCAAACCCATCACATTTACTTGTGTATACAACACTGTCACCTCCAATTTTGTACAAATCTCGGGTTGATATAGTAAAGTTGGTAGCCCTAGTTGTTGCAACATTCTTCCTACAATATTGGTGCTCATCACTTGCCCCCACAAGTTTAGGCTAGGGTTTATGTTGTGCATGCCTAAAGTCAAGGAAAAAGTGATACTTATCTCAAGATAAAAAAAAAAAAAACACAACTTTGTGCCACTTGTCAAAAATTAATTGTGCACTCCCTATTTTCTAGGGATGAGCATTAACTTATTTTGTCATACTACACAATCACACTTGTAGAAGAAATTACACAATTCCTAGTAACAAGGGATTGCAGAGTTCATTGACTCATTGGATTTTGCAGTCTTGACTATGAGAGATGGATAGCATACTTTCTATGCTCAATAAATGCTTATCTTAAAAGCTTACACAATTACGATCCTTAATGCATAGTGTAGTTTCCAATAAAAGAGAAGTTCATGGTTCCTAGAGAGAAGACTGAGAGTCAGTGCAAGATCATGGAAGAGGTTACCTCGTGTCAGAAGTTATCTAGTTTTCATTGAAAAAACTTGGTCATCATTAAGGAAACCTAACTAAGTCATCAAAAACACTACATGCAAAGATAAGTCTTCATAACACTTAACAATAAAAGGGAATAATTGACAATAGTGAAAGATAGGTTCTTTTGAACGAAAGGTAGGCTCCAAAATCAAGACATGGGAAATTTCTTGGAGGTGGGTTATAGAATCTACAATTGGTTGGTGGGCTAACATGCACAAATCCTCTTTTTCTATTCTCTCCCTATCCACTACCAACTACTCTAGCCATCTATCAAACAAAATACAATAAAATATAATGGAACTCCTTTTCCTCCTAGCCATTTGGTTATAACACAACTCAATAGCCTACCAGTGGGTCGGTCTTACTTTCTTAACTCTTAACTAGAGTTACAATATTGAATGTCCTAGATTTCTCTTCATCATGATCATGTGGCTATCATATTTTCCATGAATAATGGGGCTTGAAGTTGCATCCTCTCTAACTATGGCTATCAAAACAAGAAGTCCAACTTCCAAGTGGCATACCTTTTAGATACAAACTCCTCTTTAGGAAATAATTCCACCATTGGAAAGGCATGTATGTACAAAATAATGGAAAAGGTGTTTTAGTTATGTAGCAAACAAGGGAAAATTTTAGGGGCTAATATTTGCAGGTGGGCTAATTTTCCATGTTTTTTAAGAAAAAACTAATTCATGAATTTCTATTTTTTCTAAAAATAATTCACCCAATTTTTGTAGCATAAAACTATTTTACTTTAAAAATCACCGAACATTTATAAAGAATGTATAAAATAATTAAAAATTTTAATATTTTTACAAAACTATTGCCAAGGATTTTACAACTATCTTATTAGGGACTAGTAATATTAGCCAAGATTTCTAAACTTTAAGATAAATTTCTATCCATAACATTTTCTATGTAGCAAACATTTACCGCCAAAAAATGTCATTTAATGCCAGAAAATTCTCCAAGAAGGTTTCAAACCCTAATTAAGCAAACAAGGTCATGTTGGTAAAATTGGTCATGTGAGCTTATTGCTCCACCTTTTTTACTCTGAAACCTTCGAGATGGGTAAAAAATAATATAATGGTCCAATCTAGATCAAACATTGTCAATAATGATCAAACATGGCCAACCACGGGAAATAATGATCAATAATGGACAACTTATTCAAACATAGTCAGCCATCAACAACCATTATCACCATTGATCTACCAAAGTTTACCATGGACAACATTGCACAAGATGATGTAATGTTGTCAATATTGGTTAGCCATGGTCAACTATAGCCTTTGAGGGGTAAAAATAGGTAACCATAATTAGCCATGCTTAAACATTGTCAACATTGTCATATTTTATTTGCATGGTCAAACACAAAAAAGATGGTCTACCATGAGTCATCATGGTCAACGAAGATTTTCATGGTTGACTATGGTTAAACATGGTTAACTATACTTAACCTTTGACATCATGGTCAACCATCGTCATGTGGTGAAACATCACTAACAAAGGTTAGTTGGTCATTTATGCTTAAGTGGTAAACCGTGGTGGACTATGGTTAACCATGGTCAAGTTGTCATCCATGGTTATGCTATCAACCCTACCAAACTATGGTTGGCTATTATCACTCATGGTTAAGAGGTTGACCATCATCAAGTGGTCAACCATAGTCAACCATATCTTTAACTTCAATAATATTGTTGACTATTACTAACCATGGTTAACCATAACCAACTGACATGTTTTAACATCAGACAACCACATTGATCATTGTCAAACATGGGTGAAAAATGAATAGGCATAACTATTAATGGGAAAACATGTTTGAAGAATTATCAATGGTTGACCATGATGACTATGGTGGGCCATGGTTTACTTTGGTTAAGAATGTTATATATATGTTCGACCATGCAAATTATGTATGACCATTTTTTAACATGTTTAACCATAGTCAAATGATGATCAAACATGATCAACCATGAGAAACCATTATCATCCTTGCTATACAAAAGTCTCCCATGGCTAGTGTGAAAAATATTTATAAGCATAGTAAAATGTAGTGAACTATAGTTAACTATACACTTTCATCAGTAATCATATAGAACCATAATTAACCATAATCCAACATGGTCATACTTTATTGTCATGGTTAAACATAGCCAACATGGTCAGCTATGTTTAGCCATAGTTAGCATGACCTACCATGGTCAACCATGGTTAAATATGGTTCAAATGGTTGACCATATTTAACCTTTGACAACATGGTGTGTCAAGGTCAATAACCATAATCTATGATAAACCTTTGTTAAGTAGGGTTAACGAGTTCACCATGGTTAACCAACCAACCACAGTGAAACATGATTTGATATCAAAGAGCGTAGTTGACCATTAATGACCATGGTTAGCCATGATCGAGTGCCCAACAACACTCAACCATTATTTCACCTTAGAAAACCACATCGAACCATGGTTAAACATCGCTACCTATGGTTTACTATGACTAAACATGGTCAATGAATTAACCATGGTTTACCAAGGTAAAAAATGGTCAACCATGGGAATCCATAGCTAACTATGTTATGTCCCTATACTACTAGTGTAACCCCTTACTGTTAGAAATGCAACCCTCTTATCATATTCTTGTGCCCATGTAGTCCTGATATTGTTATTATTGTGCCCTTAGATTATTATTTCTATGTCGACTATGATTATATTATGACCCCTTAGACTCATATATATAGAAAGGATGTCTTTTCATTTGTATCATCCAAGAATTGTTCATTTGTGTAATGTCAAGGAGGTTTCCCCTTTAAAGAGGCTGATTTCTAAGGCTTTGATATTTCTTTTGTATCCTTTTGTGAGTTGGTTTCATAACATTTGGTATTAGAGGTTTGGATTCTAGGGTTTTGTTGCTCCAAACTAGTAATCATTGAATTGTCACTATATCATTTTTCTTGTGATATTTCAGAATCTAAAAACAAAACCCATTTGAGATGAAATCTCTTTGAATAAAAGGTCTCAATTTCATATCTTGAATCACTATATGTTCAGAGATATGATCCAAGGAAGTTATAACACATACTTCATTAAAATTAGAAAAAAATTAGTACAAGGACATTACAAGAATTATGTTTCTTAGTTATTTTGAAATTCTAGATCCACTATTTAATTCCATATTTAATGAAATATATGTTTTATAGTTTTTGTAGGATCTTGAATTATATCTCAAACAGGTGACTTGGGGAAAACCCTCATAACATTCTTTTTGAGCATCAAAATGAAATTTCGTAAGAATTTAAAGAAATAGGATGGCCTATAGTGTTTTGTGTATCAGTTTCAAGTCCAAAGGTTGAAGCAATGACACATGGAACTTTGTACAAGTTAGCTCTACTAAATAGCTATATCATCAGGTTATCTTTGGAGATTAAGTATAACTACTTCTTGGAGAATCCAATTTTGATCATAGTGGTGGCATTGGAAAGAGGACACAGAGGGCTACTTTAGTTTGCAATGTCAGAATTTGGAGATTTGAAACTACAAAGTTACATTCGTTTCAAGATAAAGCTCCTGAAAGAAAGAAAAAGAGCTATGAGGAAGTTTCATGACAAGGATCCGGTAACATGGATAGTACAGATGGAGAAATATTTTCATCTACATGATGTGAAACTATTACAAAAGGTATATATTACATCTTTACATTTAGAACGTAATCAGTTTGCATGGTATAGAGGGATTTGTTCTCATAAAGCACTTATCACCTGATCAATTTTCACAGAGGAAATGATAGCACATTTTGAGGATACAAAGAGAAACACCTTCTTTAGCAATTGTTAAATCTCAAACAAAAGGGTTCAATGGCAGAGAACATTGAGGAATTCCAAAAATTGAATATAAGGGTAAATGATATTCTAGAGAAGGAGAGGATTGATGTCTTCAAAGGGAGTTTAAAAGATAACATCCAAGAGGAGGTTTTCCTTTGGGAACCTGATTCATTGGAGAAGGTGCACTGGTTGCAAGAAACGTGGAAAGAATGGCAACAAGGAAGTCTACCACTCACAACTATAAAGATGGAAGTGTTGTTTCTCCTAGCATTCCACAATCTACAAGGTTGACACCACAACAATTGGAAGAAAAAAGAGCGAAAGGGCTTTGTTACAATTTTGATAGAAAATATATTAAAGGTCATAAGTGTATTGAGAAGAAATTATTTTACATAGATTGTGAAGAGGATGAAGAAAAGGATCAAGAATTGTCCAAAGAAGAGGATATAGACCGGGAACCAACCCTAGAGAAATAAGAAATGAATTCGACCATATCTTGTAAAACATTGGCAAGAATTACCACTCCTCAAACTCTCAATATAGAAGAACATATGAAGAAGAAAAAGGTTCAGGAAGTGAAAGATCACATCAAGCATCAAGAAGTGTATCCTACCATATATTGTAATGCATTGGCAAGAATTATCACTCCTCAAACTCTCAATATAGAAGGAAATATCAAGAAGAAAAAGGTTCAAGCAGTGAAAGGTCACATCGAGTATAAACAACAAGTTCTCCAACTTTTAAAGGATAAGCCCACTTTGGTGCACAATTGAATGAAACAATAGGCAGGTGAACAATGCAGTGAAAGAAGTTTTTATATAGGTGATTGGGTATTTTTACGAATACAACCATACAAAAAAATGTCCCTCAAGCAAGCTAAGAAGGACAATAAATTATCAGCAAAGTATTATGGCCTATACAAGGTGTTACAAAACATTGGTACTATGGAATACCAATTGGAGCTTCCTGCATCTTCCTGAGTGCACCAAATTTTCCATCTTTCACACTTAAATAAGGTTAAGGTGAGAAGATCCCAATTAAAAAAATATTGCCAGAACATGATGAGGAAGGAAAAATCATATTGGAACCGGAAGCAGTCACAAAAAAAAGAAATCTACAACTATGGAATCGATCAATTTTAGAGTATCTCATCAACTGGAAGAACTTACCTGCTAATGATTTCACATGGGAAGATAAGAATTTTATACAAAAGCATCCAGAACTACTCAAGCATTGGGGACAACACGTCTTTAAGGAGAGGGGCATGTTAGGTCCCTATAATACTAGTGTCACCCCTTATTGTTATTAGTGAAGCCCCCTTCTTCTATTATTGTGCCCATATAGTCCCCATGTTCTTATTATTAAGCCCCATAGAAGCCCACTATTGTTATTTTTTTGCCCTACAATATTATTGTTATGTAGGCTCTGATTGTATTGGGACCCCTTAGACTCCTACATATAGAAAGGAGGTCTTGTCATTTGTAGCGTCCAAGAATTGTTCATTTGTGTAATGTAAAGGAGGTTGCCCCCTCGGACATGATGATTTGTAAGGAGTTGATCTATCTTTTTCTATCTTTTTGCAAGCTAGTTACATAAAAAACTATGGCTAACATGGTGACCATAGTTGACCATGGGACATCATGGTCAACTATACTCAACCATAGTTAACCATGAACAATCATTTTAATACTCAACCAATTTCTACCATGTCCAACATGCACATCATTGACAACCATGTTCAAACATTTAATGATGGTCAACGATGGCTAATTATATCCTTTCATTTTTTATCTTTCTTGTTAAGATAGAGAACATGGTCAACTATGTATAGTAAGGATAATCTACCATTATCGATTATGGTTAAGCTTGGTTGTTATGGTAAACCATGGCCAATTAGTCATTCATGGTCAAACATGGTCAAGTTGTCAATCATGGTAAAGTGGTCAACCATGGAGAAGTATGGTCAACCATAATCAATCATGGTTGAGTTTTAAACCATGGTAAATTTTTCAACCCTAGTTAACCATGGTTTGACATTATCCAACATGGTCAATCTTCATTAATCCATGTTCAGCCATGGTGAAATCAAGGATGAACATGATCAAATTGGTCAAACATGGTCAATATAGGTCCATATGTGTTACACTGAAATTTTTCACCATGACTATCTGCAGTTAATATGGCTCCATCAATAGTCATATTATCCTCCTTGTCAAGCCTTATACCTTTGCTCTTCATGTCAAAAACTTCAAGAAAGAGAGAAAGTCATTAAAAATCATGTTTATCTCTGGGTACGCAGGTTCTCTCTACCTTGCCTGCGTGTACGCATCCCAAGCTCAATGTACCTGCGTACTTGTACGCTCTGTAAGTCAAGGGATGGGTGCGTACTCCTGTAAAGGTCAAAAGGCGCGAGTTTCATCTTAAAAAAGTTACTTGTGGTCACTTATAGAGCTTTCTAGAAGAGTGTTTGACGTGTATTGAGCGTCTCCTGATGGTTCATGCATCCCTATGATAGAGGAACTTATCCCATCAAGAGAGGAGCTACCCCATCCAAAAGAGGGAGTATCCCATTGATGTTGGAACTGAATAACTTCTTCTAGAACACTATAAATACAGGCATTGGGCCAAGGGAGGGGAGGTTGAAAGCTGAACATTCCAAAGGGTAGATGCTGCTGGAATTAGGACTTCCATTGTAAGCTTGTGAGGAGAGATTACCATCCTTTCTTGTTTCATTTGGAAGTGGGTGAGCTTGTCAAAGTAGATGAAAACTCTTGTTGGACCCTGGGAGGAACTTGCACAACACCAAGGCTCAGGTTGTAATGGTTTCTTTTTTGTTTCCTTAATACAAATAAGTCCATTCTTCTCAATGATTTGTTGTTAATGAATTGTTTCATATACTCCTTGGTCTATATGTTGAATATGCTTTGTTTTATGGAAATTCAGGTGTTATGTAATCGTTTGATTGTTAGTGTATGCAGGTTTCAAAGTGAAGGAGGAGCTCATCTGGATCGACGAGGCTGGACTGCTGCAACAAGCGTTGGACTTGAGGTAGGATCGAAAAACACTTGGTTTCTCATAGAATAATGTATGTTTAGAGAAGGATTGCTATTAATTGTCTTGTTTGTCACTAGAGAGTCTTAGACTCCTAGGGAGGTTAGTTTTGTCAGCAAAAATAACTCTTTCCGCATGACAAAGAGTGAAAGAGAAATCACCAAAGACAGTTAGGAAAGGACAAAAGGATCAGTGGATTCCTCATCCCTCTTCAAATTCACCATGGGTGAAGTCGAAGCAGAGAATATTATCAAAATGGCGTAGCGGAATATGGCCTACCTAAAGATCACTTCATTGGAAGACCAGATCTCGGGGTAGAAGGAAAGGCAGATAACTAGTTCGGCCATTATGCGAAGGAGTGTCCGAATGGTAGGGACACATCACTTGATGATGATAAAAATCATTCCAAGGACATCTTCAATGATCAAAGGAATGACAGGTAATGTAGGTCATCAAAGAAATGGCTGAATCTTCATAGAAAGCAAGGAACCCCAGGTATGAAGAATTAAATGTTTTTTTCCAGATGAGACAAAGAAGCGTTATCTTGTATTGGCCCTTTCCTTCATATTATTTGGGAATCTGGCTTATAGATTGTAGTGCTTCAAGGCACTTCATCGGATAGATGGGTGCACTCTCTAATTTGGTAGATATGGAAAAAATTGTGGGATTATACTTGGAGCCGAAAACACCTATCCTAGAAAGGGTGTAGGGAATGTTAACTCTCAATTGAATAAGGATAACTCGATTCGTTTACAAAATCTCTTTTATGTACCTCATCACAAGAAGAACCTCGTGTCGATCTCGGAAATGGAAGTCAAAGGTTTCAAGGTGGCATTCATCGATGGAAAGGTACGTGTTAAAAAATATAATTTTCAAAGATGCTTTTTCTCATGGGTTCAGGGTTGGTAATTTGTACCAAGTTGCAGGATGGTCCATTAGGGATCATGTCAATTGACATATCGCATCTATAACACCAGAGGTCTACCTATGGGGCCGTACCTGATGTGAGTCAAATGGTGATAAGGATGTCTGAATTCAAGTAGAGCATGAAGGTACATGTCTGAGATGTATCGAAGGAAAATATTATAAGGGGACCATTCCCCTCATGCAGTAGGTCCACAGGTTTGAAACAACCCGAGGAGTTTGAGATTCATGATTGGGAATCTCATGTATATAGGTGGAAGAAATCCCTCCATGGCTTAAAGAAAAACACCCCAGGTGTAGTATGAGAGGATTGATAGTTTTTTGATGAAGTTGATATTCACTAGGAGTGAAACCGATGCAAACGATTACCTGAAGTTTGTGGATGATAGACCTCTCATACCAACACCTTATGAGGATGACCTATTTCTGACAGGTGAAGACCCTCTCATTTGTAGAAGTAAGAGGGAGTTGGATTCTGGATGTGGAATGATAAACTGCAAGCTTGTGACTACCTCAAGGATCTTAACTTTCAAAAGTTATATGGTAGTGATGTCAGACCAGATTTGGGAAATGCCTCTGAGTTTCATAAACTCATTTGCATTGATGTTCATGGTGAACTTCCATCTGGGCATATGTTTTGCAGTTAGCATGGTGAGCTCATATTTGGTTGAGCCTCACTGGATTGGTGCTAAGAATATTCTGAGATATCTTCGGGGCACAATCTCTCATAGATTGAGATACACTACTGGAAATATGAAACTGCATGATTATTCAAATGCTGACTGGGCAAGTAGTGTGGAGGATCACTAGAGCACTTCTCAATGCTGGTTCTCTTTGGATTCTGCTTCAATATCATGGGTGAGCAGGAAGCAGAAGTCAGTTCTATAAGCACCTTTGAGATTGAATACATAGCTATGAGTATGATCTTGTGTGGAGTTGCATGGTTGCAAAAGCTCTTAAGTGAGCTGTTTGTACACATGATGAATACCACTGTGATTCTCTGTGACAACCAGAGGGGGGATTCGATTATTGAGGAATCTCGTATTCGATGATTTGTCTAGTAGATAGACATCAGATACTACCTAATCTGTGATATGGTAAGTCAATGAGAGAGGAGGCTCCATCGCATTGAGACTAATGTACAGGTCGTAGACATTTTGTCAAAGCCCTGGGGAAAGGTCAAATTTGTGACTTTCCCAAACGACTTGGAGTCATTGAGAGACCTTATTATAAGGGTCCTACATGTTGCATGCATTGAGCTCTGGGAGATCTGGGGGGCTTGGCGTACTTACTGGAGCAACATACGACCAAAGGGCGACTCACCCTCCCTTGGTGGTGCGCTATGAACATGATGATTAGTTCTTCTGTGGGCTGGGATGATTAGTTCTCCCATGGCAACTGTGGAACATGATGATTAGTTATCCTGTGGGTCGGGATGATTAGTTCTCCCGTGGCAACTGTGGAACAATATGATTAGTTCTCCTGTGGGCCAGGATGATTTGTTCTCTGTGGAGACTATGGAACAAGATGATTAGTTCTCCTATGGGTGAGGATGATTTGTTCTTTGTGGTGACTGTGGAATGTGATGATTAGTTCTCTTGTGGCCAGGATGATTAGTTCTTCGTGGCATCCACTGACAGGATGATTCGTTCTCCTGTGGATAGGATGATTAGTTCTCTTGTCAAGGCATCCTACCCATGCAGTTTGGGACTCATGGGAAGTACCTCTCATCTGATCAATGAGCAGGGAAATGATGATAGGGAAAATAGTACTACTATTGATGGACGCATCACTGTATCTATCGTACTCCCTATGTTAGGATGACCTCCATTGATCTGGGATCAATGAAACTGATCTGGGATCAGTATGAGTGGTTTGAGACACTCTCTTGTGATATTGATCTGGGATCAATAAAACTGACTTTGGGTCAGTAAGAGTGATGTGACACATTATCTTCATATGAAACTGACTTCGGGTCAGTAGAGAATGGTATGAGACATTCTCGATCAATTCTTCTTCTTCATGGTTCAGAGAGCAGAGTAGAGCTCAGCAAAGTAGAGCTCAATAGAGTAGAGGAGATCTCAGTAGATCAGAGCAGAGTATAGTAGTGTAGGGCACTGATGGCAGAGATAATACAGTCAGACATATGGATCAATGGATGGAGTTCTCCCTAGTTGAGAGGGAGTGTTAAAATTTTAAACTAGGGCAAAACTCCATGTGGGTCATCTTATTTATGGTGGCTGATATTTTCCTTGGTTCCCTCTCATCGAGAGGTGTAGGATTGATCTAAAGATCATTCGATTCCGATAAGTATTCATGGAGTTATGAATTTATTTGCATTATAAGACAATTCATCAAGGTTGGCCAGCAACCAAATAAACCCCACATGTGCTCAACATTTTAGTATAAATAGAGGTGGCCTTCAAGTCATTTCAACACACTTTGGATCTCTTCCTCTCTCTACTTGTCTTTGGGTTTTAGTAGGAGGGGAGATCCTAAGGAATAACATTACCTTGATCTAGAAGGTAGAAAGCCGGAACTGCTGGAAAAGCCAAAACTACCAGAAAAGCCAGAAAAGCTGGAAAAGCCGAATTTCCGAAAAAGTCGGAACTACTGGAAAAGCTGGAAAAGCCTAAAAAGCCAGAACTGCCAGAAAAGCTGGAACTGTCAGAATTGCCAAAAAAGCCAAAATTGCTGGAAAAGTTGAAACTGCCAGAAAAGATGAAAAATCTGGAATTGCCGGAAAATCCAAAATTGCCAGAAAAGCCGTAACTGCCGGAAAAGTTGGAATTGCTAGAAAAGACAGAACTGCCGGAAAAGCTGGAACTATCAGTAATGTTGAAAAAGCTGGAACTACCAGAAAAGCCAGAAAAGCCAGAAATGCCAGAAAATCTGGAAATGTCATAATTGCCAGAAAAGTTAGAACTGTCGGGACTATTGGAACTGCTGGGACTACTGGAATTGCTGGAACTGCCGGGAACTACTAAAACAGCTGGAGCATATATCTCCAAAGGGGAGAAGCATGCAAGGGACAACTAACTAACATTGGGACAGTTGTATGGTACTTAGCAGCAAATACCCCAAGCATGCAATGTTACAACTAGCATGCAAGGGACAACTAGCATGCAATAATAAGCATGCTAAGGACAACAAGCATGCTAGGGACAAAAAGAAAGCAAGGGACAACAAGCAAACAAGGTGTAGCCAACACATAGGTCAGGATGGCAACATGGTGCAGAAATGGCACATAATGCAGTACAGTGATGGGTACAGCCATGATTAATGAAGCATGATGAGATGCAGCATAGTGATGATGGGTGCAGCATGGTGCAACACAGTGAGGTGTTGCATGATGATGAAATGAAACACAACGATAGGTGAAGGAGTCACCTTGGAGAATTAGTTGAAGCAGCATGTCTTCAATTGATCTCATGTATCATCTTCTTAGAGATGATCTATGCTCTTATCTAGATAAGTCAAAGTGTTGATTTTTGTTGTAAACGTACTATCTCTCTCTCTCTCTAATGAACTATTGAAGGACATATAAGAAGAATTGATCAAGGGTTTCTTCACATTGGGGTTTGTCCCTGGCTAATGCCACATTTTGTGTCCTCTTGTCTTGGCCTGTCTTCTGCGATTTATTTTTATGTTCTATCTGCAGTTTACTTTAATGCTGATGTGATTGCTAATTTGGAAAAGATATGGACCTAACTATGAAAATTGAATTAAATTGCTTTAAGAATAGAACATACCTAAAATTAACAGTTATGAGGTGTTGTCAACTCTCATTTAATTCCTTCTGCTGCATAGAAGTCCTTAAACTCTTGAGAGACATATTCTCCACCATTGTCGCTTCTCAAGGCCTTGATCTTCTTCCCTAACTCTTTCTCGACCAAAGCTTTGAACTCACAAAAACTTTGTGGAAAGTTTGGTCCTTCTTCTGCATGAAATAAATCCAACATTTACGAGAATAGTCATCAATGAAAATCACATAATACCTTTTCTTCATTGTGGATGCCGTCAAGAATGGTCCACACAAATTAGTATGAACTCACTCTAAGATAGCCTCTACTTGACTGTCTCGATGATGAAAGGAAGACTTGGTGTACTTTCCCAAGGTACAACCTTTGCATGTGTCAACTTGCTCAAGTTTACCTTTGGGAAGTCCTGTAGATATCTACTACATTATCTTCAAAGCCCCTAGATGCAAATGGCCTAACCGCCTGTGCCACAACTCACCAATGTCTTGGCTTTGCACCAATTCTGCTTTCATACTTAATGTTGCACAATCATCTACCTCTAGTTTATAGAGATTCTTCACCCGAATCCCTATCCTCTTGGTCTGACCCATGGCTATGTGTCTTAGGAATGCCTTTCCTTTACCGAAGACAACATCGTATCCTTTTTCCTCCAACATCGCGACCGATACCAAGTTCTTCTTCAGTCCAGGCACATACATCACATCTGTCAAAGTGAGAGGAGCTCCACACTCCCCCTGAAAAGCAATCGTACCCACTCTTGAAACACTATACCTTCTGTCATCACCCATCTCTATGCACATCTTGAGGTCATTCTCCTCCAAGGCAATGAATAAATTTTTATCACCGGTCATGTGGAATGAGGCTCCATTGTCAAGATACCAAACACAACCCATCATCGATGACACCATGCATGCGATGAGGGTAAAGTCCATTTCGAACTAAGAGGCTAATGCCTCACCTTCCGATCCTTCCGAGGGTCCCTTCTTGGACTTCTTCAATGGGAAATTAGTCGCATCATGTCCCATCTTGTGACAATTAAAGCATCTTACTTTAGACATGTCACCCTTCTTCCCTCCATGAGAAGAATTCGATTTGAAATGGGAAGCCTTCCCCTTCC
>APFE030172699.1:0-10029 GCA_000404065.3 Pinus taeda
CACTTTATCATTAATTTTTTGATATCTTTAAAATTAAATTAAATTTAAAAAAATCCAAGCGGAATTGAGAAAGGAGGTTCAAAAGGTAAAGGAAGTTAGGAAGGAAGGAAAATGGGAAATAATCAGAAATAGAAAAGCCGTTATTCGAGATAGAAATAAAAAAGATAATAATAAATAGCAATTCAAAATGCTCCAGATTTTTTCTTGGAACTGTTGGGGCTTTCCATGGAACAAAGGCCCCAAGCTAAGTTGGGTCTTGAATGATGTTGATATTATTTTACTTGTTGAAACTTGGGAGCACGAAGAATCTAAGGTCCCTAACATAGATGGCTTTACATTATGGTCTACCTAGAATAAGCGATCCTCCCGTAGAGGCATTGGTGTTATAACTTGTTACATTAAGAAGAACATCTCTCCCCATGCTAGGATTTATAAAAATGACCCTTACAACCAATATAATTGGATAGAAATTGCTAACATTTATGATAAAATGACCTACATAGCAATCTGTTATTTCCCCCCCCCCCCGGCGGCGCGTCAATTCTAGTTTCTATAAGAAAAAGAATCTAGATAAAAATAGTCCTTACAATGGTTTAGAGAATGATATTTCTAGCCTAAGGAATGAAGGAAATATCCTTTTAATGGATGAATTTAATGCTCGAACTTCAAGCAACCAAGCTATTCTTCTAAGGAATCATTCCAACCCTAATCCTCGTTGGTTAGATGAAGACCTTCCTCTAGCTAGCTGGTACAAAAGGAGCTCTGAAGACCTCGGGGAGAATTTGTTTGGGTCGGAGCTAGTCAAGCTTTGTAGTGCTCAGGATCTCATAATTTGTAACGGTCTAAAGAAGTGGCCCAATTATAGCCAGATGACCTGCATCCATGGGCTTGGTAGACTATGTTATCTTCGATCTCCCTCTATACAACAAAATAACAAATTTTGACATCTTAAACAACCACGAGCCTGACTCTGATCATAGGCCTTCACTTAGAACTTTCAATTTTGTCATGCATAGAGATCCCACAGAAAATAATCCTTCTAACCAAAAGAAGTTAATCCTTGATTGAAATAAAAAATATCTCTTTCTAAATGAATTAAAAACTAATTTTCTTCCTTTATCTAGTATAGACAACATAGAAGATCTCTATCATAATTTTACTACAACCCTCTCATATTATATTAACAAGTTCTCATGAAAAAGTTTCAAGTAATAAAAGAAATAGCAAAACCAACCTGGTATGACAAAGATTGTAAAAGTGCAAGGAGACAATTAAGGAAGTTGTTTGATGAGATCTCTTAAAAATTGGAAAGATAAAAATATACAAAAGCCTAACTAAAGGAAAAAAATGCAGTTAGTATAGTTCGTAAAAGACAAGAAAATCTCTTACACCTCTCTAAGGTAGCTCCTAAGAAATTTGGAGGCAAATTTCAACTAGGAAACACTAAGATAATAATTAAAATTTTCCATACGACTGGATTCCTATCTTAAAAAGCCTTTATGAGATCTCCAATGTCATGGATAACTTTTGGAAACCCTGCTCACAACGAAAGAAGTTTTCTCATTGAAGACATGATTTTGGGGTTTAATCGCTTGGCTATATGGGAAAGGGCTAAGGACATTGAAGGTTACCAGGCGGAAATCTTAAAAATTGGAGGTCCTGTCCTCATCCCCCACATTCACAAGCTTTTCAATCAAGTGGTCAAGCAAGGGTTCCCTAAACCATGGACAACCATGGACTCAAAGCATCACTATCCCTATTTTTAAAAGTGGGGATATTAATAACCCCTCTAATTATCGGACAATTATGATCAGCCCTCTCCTAGCCAAATTATATGGTATTATTTTGGAAGGGAAGTTGAGCATATGGCTTGAAGTGATTGTAAGCAGGCTAAAGGCCAAGTGGGTTTTAGAAAGCAGCACTCAACAACAAACCACCTCGTTATGCTTAGGATCATTGTGGAGGAATGTCGCAGTGAAAAATCCAATCTCTTTTGTTTCTTTGTCGACATTAGAAAAGATTATGATACGGTTCCTAAAAACAACATTTGGAACATATTAGAAGAGCTAAAGGTTCCTTTTGAGTTGAGAGCTTCTGCTATAAGGTTATACGAGAATATAATTGCCAAGTTAAAGAGCAATGAGGAGTGGTCGAAAGATATTAAGTATAATATAGGAGTTAAACAAGGTTTCCCCCTCTCCCCTACCCTATTTGGCATTTACATCGACAAGCTAGAAGTTTGTTTAGAGGAAGCAGGATGTGCTAGCATGCTCTTAGCTTGGATAGTCATCATCCTTCTTCTCTACACTGACGATATTGTTCTTCTCGCAAGGTGCCCATTTGATCTCGATAAGCAACTTAGACTTCTTAAGGATTTATGCTCTACCCTCAGGGTATGATTGTTAACATTGACAAAACAAAAGTTATGATTATCAAATCCAAGAAGGACACTTACGCTAATTTTATGTATGACAATAATAACTTGGAGGAAGACACTTCCTACAAGTACCTAGGAATTGATATTCATCACAAGCTCAACTAGAACTATAGCATTGAGAAAAGGATTAATGGGGGATGGAAAGCTTATTTTGGTCTTGAAAATAATTGTAAAATAGAAAACCTCATAATGTGGGATAGAAAAAAGTTCCTCTTTGAAACTTTAGTCACTCCGGTTATCTTATATGGATGTGATGTTTTGGGTTGTAGCATCTCTAGAGAATCCTGGAGAAAGATTAAGCAAATCCAAAAGCGTTTTATTACGTATAACCTCAAAATTAAAAGCAACACACCCTATCCTATTCTCCTTAGAGAAGTGAGTCTTTCCCCTATCGAGAGCCTAGATATGACTATGCTTCTATTGTACAAGCACAAACTCAATAACATAGGAGACCATAGACTTCCTAAGCTAGCTTTAAATTCCAGCCAAAACCACCTAAGGCTCAAAAGAGGTTGGTATCAAGACACCAGGGCCTGATTAAACCATTGGGAGATCGACGAGAATGTTGCATTGCAAAACATTAATAACATTAAAAATATTGGTTACTTTCTAAGTTCAAAGAAAAAATGTGGTGTGAGAAAGATTTAGCAGCTAAAAGAATAAAATTAGATATTAAAGGAGGTCATCAACCCCACCCTAGAAGATCAAAAAGTATCTCTCCTTTTTTAATACTCCTCAAAAGAAGAAAATTAAATATAGCGAAGATTAGAATGAAACTCTCATGAGCTCCATAGTGAAACGGGTCCGTTGGCAGTTCCTAAAAACACCATGATGGAAAGGTTCTGCCATCTCTGTGAGAATACAAACATCGAGGATGAAAATCACTTCCTCTTAGAGTGCCCCGTGTACAATCACATTCGATCTCAGTTTCAAAATCTTTATTGCAATACTGACCTTCCTAGCCTTTTACAATGTGAAAATTATAGTGAGCTTGGGAGGCTTCTCTCCAACCTTTTTGAGCATAGGAATAAAATCTTAAATCAAACTAAATAATTCATTTTTTTAGGTTTGATAGACCAAAGGTTAGTCTTAGTGGACGTTAAACATCATCATCATCATCATTTATTTTTCGTTTTTTTTCATTAATTTTTTATTCAATTAATTTATTTATTTTATTTTATTTATTTATTTTTTTTTTTTACGAGTTTTATTTTGGTTATTTTACATTTTTATAGGTTTTTGTTTTTTTATGTTTATTAATAACATGTTTTAATGTTTTTTATTTTTTTATTTTTTTATTATGTTTTTTATTTTTATTTATTTTTATATATATTTTTATGTTTTATTACTAACATGCTTTTATTATTTTTTATTTTTTTTTTTTATGTTTTTTTTTACATTTTTATAGTTGTTGTTTGTTGTTGGTAATTTTTTTTTTTTTATATGTCATTACTATATATTTTTTATATTTGATTTTCTGTGATGTTTTTTTATTTTTTTATGTTTTATTACTTGTTATTATTTTTTAATTTTTTTTTTCCGATATTTGAATTTATGTTATCATATATATATATATATATATATATATATATATATATATATTGTAGGGTCATGTCGATGCTTGTCTAGCAACCTGATCCCATTATGTGCAATTTGATAGTTGATTTTAAATTTTTCGTTATAATGAATCGAGACTGCCCCACAATATGTTAATTTTAGGGTGGTCTTTAAGTTTTCATTACAATGGGTTGAGCTCACTTACACTACAGGTCAATTTGATAGTTGTTTTTTAAATTTTTTTTGCAATGTATCAAGTTATCTTAGGCTAAGATTTCAAAATCGCTATACATTTAGCATTTAAAAAAATTACTCTTGATATAATAACTCTTTCATTCATTTTTAAAGTTTTTTAAGTCAAAATTTTTCCATAATTTCATGCTTGAAATATTTTGAAAATTTAAAATTGTTTTGTAGTCATAATCTTTGGTTTTAATTCCATGGTTGAAAAATTGTCAAGATTTTAATGTTTTTCTAAGTCATGATATTTTATCTTTAATGTTATGGTTGAAAACAATTATAAATGTTTTTTCTTAGCACCATGCTTGAAAATTGTTGGAATTTTAAGATTTTTCAAAGAAGTGATATTTTAAATTTAATGTCATGCTTAAAAATCATTGGAATTTTAAGGCTTTTTAAAGACGTGATATTTTATCATTTTTTATTATTTATTTTATTTATTTTTATTTTTTTTGAATTAAACTATTCTATTATATACATAAAAAGCCAGAGTACATTTACATGCAAGCTATTTATGAGATCCATCTGCTAGAGATAATGGCACGCTGGATCAACTAGGTGTAGCTAAGAAAAAAGACTACTTGTTTCATGCCCTCACAGGGCGTTTGAGACCAGAAATCATTCCCACGCAGGGGAGGACCAAACTGACACCCTTGCACTGTATTACCCAACCACAAAACAGAAGACCGAACCCGAAAATGACCGACCCTGCTCCTCAGCGATGGCAGATTGCCACTAAGACACATTGACATAAAAAGAAGAAGACACGTGGACAAGCCAGTGACAGATGGACAGGAAGACATGACCAAAGAGACGAGAGAACCAGAACCACCTCCGAGCAGCAGAACCTGAGACGTCGCGGATAACTATTCCTCCGGCTCCTCCTCCATAATTGGGCATGGTCTGTATTCCTCCTCTTCGTGCACCTTGCCTTCTGTCACCTCGGCCGCTTCAGGCTGCTTCTGGCTCTTTTCCAGCTGAGGGTCTAGCATTTCCATGCCCTTCCCTTTGTCTGCCTTGTGTAATTCAGCTGCTCTGGCCGCGTCACTCAGGGGTTCGAAATCAGGCGGAGCACTGGAGCTGCCCTCGTCCAAGGCTTCGTCGATGAAAAGAACGAAGATGTGGGCATTAATGCGTGGACGATTCAAGGGGCTATCGAAGGAGAAAATTGCAGAGCCAAAGTAAGGAGCAGATGAGGTCCCAGGAGAGCTGGCCTCCATGAATTAGCTGTGCTTGATAGGACTAGCATTTCCAGGACGCGGGCAGTGGTAGAAATACTGGCAATGAGGGCAATGGCAGGGTGGATGGGTCTCTGCTTCAGCTGAGTGCCGCGAAGTCCCTCCTCGGCTAGAGCCACGATAGCTTAGCATCCTCTGGCGTTCCCTAACCATATTGACAGGGTAGTTCTGAGCATAAACAACCTGAACCAGCAGGCCTGTGCGAGAATAAAATAGACCAGGTCCTGAATTAGCCAGCACCAGCAGCTGAACGAGAACCCTAGACTCTGGCCAAGTGTGGACAGTGATGCCAGGGCTGCCTCTGTTTATAGAGCTCCCTGCTCTCCCTCGGAGGTCGCCCGCCATTAAAGAGGCCATCAATTCTGTATCAGAGCCTATCTCTGCAGCGCAGTCGAATGAGGTCGGGGCATTAATGCGCCCAGTCTGCCGTCCCTTTGTTGTTAAATCCACCTTCCGGGGATGTCCTGCGCCACCGCCTTCT
Source organism: Pinus taeda (assembly GCA_000404065.3). NCBI lineage: Eukaryota > Viridiplantae > Streptophyta > Pinopsida > Pinales > Pinaceae > Pinus > Pinus taeda. The sequence continues at coordinate 5,954 of APFE030172699.1, forward strand.
AGGTCGCCTCTGCGCATGGTTGGCATGTGGTCGTCGTGAGACCCCCATCCCATCACTTTATGCTAGCTAGTTGGCACCCGCATCTGGGGGGTTGGCATCGTTTTGGACCAGGTGATTGCATTCCTGAGCTTGTGCATGATTATTTAGAATATCTAGTATTCCTTCCTGTAGGGTGAGCTCGCTTTCCACACCAATGTTGGCCATAAAATCTGCTACTTTGTTGCCTTCTCTTCTTATGTGATTGAAAGTGATGACTTTGTTATTAAATAGTTCTTGCTCCAATGCTTCCAGTCTCGCTTCCAGCCTCCAGCTCGTGGCAATTTTCTTTGCATGTGAGCCATTTGGGAGGTGATTAGCCATGTTAATCAGGATTTGGGAGTCTCCTTCTACCTCTAGGGGGCTGAAGTTGTTATGCCAAGAAAGAATGAGACCTTGCCATAGACCTTCCAACTCAGCCGAATTATTTGTGTCCCATCCGATATTTCCATAGTAAATTTGAAGAAGCTTGCCCTCATGGTTTTTTATTATTCCACCGTATCCCGCTATCCTAGGATTGCCTTTCGAAGCCCCATCAAAATTGAGTTTGAAGGAGTGCTCAGGTGGGGCAGTCCAGGAGACCTTGTCGGTTCTGCGGCCATTGTGCTATGTTTTATTATGGAGCTGCTTGGGAAGTTGTAAGTTCCAGTTTTCCCAGATGGTTTTCTCGTTGTCTTGAGTTGGAAGGTCTTCCTTGTTCCAGGATCTAAGCTTCAGGGTTTCTTCTAGATTCCCACAGACCTTGCGCCAGATAACATCAATCGAAGAGTACTGATATAGGAATATCCTTTTGTTTCATTCTTTCCATACGTTCCATAGAAGCATCCCAGGAAGAATGCGCCATAAGTGATTGAGAAGTTCACATTTGTATGGATTCATTGGCCAGTGTCTTAAAGTATTTGTTATATCATTTGTAAGCCTGCATCTTCTTTGAAATCCGAAACTTGCCTTCTCCCATATTTGGTTGGCTAAGGGGCAATTGTCCAATAAGTGTTGAGTTGTTTCCTCTTGAGATTTGCAGTTAACACATATGGAGGGGCCATGATAGTTTCTTCTTCGGAGTTTCTCCCAAGTTAGAATTTTTTTGTGTCCAACCAGCCATAAAAAGAGAGAAACTTTGGGCCAAGAATCAAACCCCCAGATTTTGGACCATATTGGGTCTGGAGGGGTAGGGTCTGTGCTTATGATTTTGTAGGCCTCTGAAGTGGTGAATGCCCCTTTAGGCTGGTAGCCCCATCGAAGAATGTCTTTGTCCTCTGAGTATCTGATGCTTCTTCTTCTTAGCTCTTTTTCCAATTCGACTATGAATGGATATGCCTCATTTCTGGAAAGCTGGATACCTTGTTTCCACTGTCGGAATCCTTGCTCTTGTTCCTGATCCCAATACTCCCATATCTTATTTTGTTGTTGGGACGCTTCGATGAAGTTGGGAGGGATTTGTAGGCGTCCATTAAGCTTTGGCATTTGGTTGCTTGATTGAGTGTGAAAATGAAATCCAATTATATTTTTTTTATATTAGCAAGGGATAAATATGGACAATGTTTTCTACATAAAAGATGGAAAACTCTGACATCAAAAGTAAGAAAAAATTAAAAATAAAGCCAAAGAAATAATTAATAAATAGTTATGTCCTTCCATATGAATTTTAATAGAAAGGCTACAAATAAGACTATTTATATGCAAAATAAAAAAAAAAATGGCATTCACAAAAATAGTGTAAGCACCTCTTTATTCTCTTACTTTTTAATTTTCTAAACAATTCAGAGCCCCTGGGTTCAAAAATGACATCGGATTTGGCAACCGTGCAGTAAAAAAAGCGCAATCAATTCTTTAAGCTTTGAGAAATGATTCTCTGCAATCAATTCTTCATGCTTTTTCGTCTCCTCCAATAAGAGAAGATATCCATGGTATTTTCATGAATTCAGAAATCCATAAGTGATGGCCTCCCGCCTTTCCAACGCGGCTTAAGTGACAAGACTGTGTGCATTCAATGTGACAGACGTTGGAATTTATTGTTGATGTACGCTCCTCCTGATATTTTCGGGGTTCTAACTTGTAGTACTGGTTATGGTTTGCCACCTGTCGGTCTCCCTTGTCAGGTCACTCCGCCTTTTGTCAACCCTAGACTCGTTTGCTTGCCATTTTTGCCTTTCACCATGTTAAACCTCAGCTCCGCTCTGTGGGGTTTATCCGCGCCTCTGTCGTCTGGTTCCAGCACTGTATTCTGTGGATGCTTTCAGCCTTCCGCCGCTCTGGAAGTTGGGTTACAACGACTATGGTAACACCGTCCGCTCCTGCACTGTAATAATATTTTGGTTTGTTGTTCGTTAAGTGTTCTCTGTTATTTAAACGTTGTTTCTCGCCTGTTAATTTGTGGGTTTGACTTGTGACAGGGTCCCCGTCAATCTGTTGTGTTTCAACTCTGCTACTAAGGTAGGCTATGGTTCCATGCTAAACTTGGTTTCCACTTCTCCTTCAGACCCTAACGCCCTCGCTCCTTGTCTTCAGGGTTATAGTGATCGTTTTGCTTTACGATGCTGCCTCCTCAACTCCAGGTGAGATCCCGTGTTTCATAACTCATTCATTTGCTGTTTTTTAATAGTTGTTTCGTGATTGCAATTGATATTAACCTGCCTCCACTCTGTTTGCAGGTTGCTCGAGGTAGCTGGCCGCCGTTGCTTTGCACTCTCTGCGGTCTCTGGCAATCATTCGAACCCTCCCAATCCTTTTCTACGGGTAGGGTCTTTCCGTGTTGGCTTGATTGTAAATCTGTAGAGGTTTTAAGAACTCTGTTTGCAATAGTTATAGTTACCTGAGCGGTGAACGAAACAAGGCTTCTCTCGGCCGTTGTAACTCTCCTGTTCGATTTTGTAATATTTATATTTTTGTATTAAAACCCTCAGCCGCACAGAACTTGTTCTGGTGCCCTCTCGCTGTTATAGTTCTTTGGGTTCTAGTCTGTTATATCTTTATCTGTGTAAAAAAAACTATGTTTCGAAGGAACTCGCTCTGGTGGAGCATTAAACGCTCAGAACTCTTTATGTGCCTTGATTATAATAATTTATAAACATGGGACTGTTTTGGGTTTTCATTCCAGCATTTACTTTAGCTGTAAATAACGTTTTGGTTTTTCATTCCAACATTTACATTAGCTGTAAATAATGTGAGGGTTTGTGTTTCGTTACCTGCTTGATTGTCTGCGGTGGTAATTATTCGCCTTTCTTTGACTGGAAGTAGTCTTTGTAGGAGCGCCCTGCTCTCCTTGTTAATTGCTTACTGTCTTTGTTATTTCAACATAATTTAGTTACACAGAATATATATCAGTGCATGAAATTAATTTGTTACAGTGGTGCTTCAATTGATAAAAACAAGTTTTATTCCAAAGGACTACAATTTCTTTTCTCTGTTTAAGGAATCCTTTTCTTGTCTTTTTTTCCCTCTTTAACATCTCAGAGGCACAACTGCTCTCTTTTCTAGTTGAACTGCCCAACCAGAATTCTTGCAACTGTCCACCAGTTTCTTTTACAAACTGTTGATTAACCATTAACTGTTTCCTAACTAAAACAATTCATAGTTTGTAGCTTCTATGATTCTAATGACCCTCAGGTAAAAATGCTAATTTACTGTTAACTAATTCCTAATAAAATAAAAAAAGCAGTTCACAATTTGTAATTGCTATGGTCCTAACGACCTTCTGGAAAATAAAACAAATAATAAAGAAAAGTAAAATAACCGACAAGTCTGATAACCTGTCCAGTTATGCATGTAGGATTTGTTCTTGTTCTCTCCACGAGACCGTCAACCACCTTCTGTCTCCTCGGAGCTGGATGCTCCTGCATCAGGCTCCCGGGGTGGCAAAAAGTCATGGCTCTGTTCCATGAGGTCGTTGACAGAATAGCCTGCTTTCTGTATCTGCGTTGCGTTAAGCCACGAACTGTCCTCTATCGGACAGTTCTTCCACTTGACCAAATACCGCAGATATTCCTTCCTGCGTGTGCGCTTAGCTATCTGTGTGTCTAGAATCCCTTCGATCTCCAGGG
>APFE030172706.1:5574-41694 GCA_000404065.3 Pinus taeda
AAATTAGATATCAGATTGCTCAAGTTGTTTATGATTACCTCTGAAAGCCATAGCGAGACTAATGGTGAGGGGTCAGAGGATGAACTGATGTAATTTGATTCTAGCTTTACTTTGTTTGCAATTTTTGGATTTCTTTGAGTATAGTTTCTTTTGTATTTAGACATCAGCAAGGATACTGGGTTTCATGATCAATAGCTCATTGTCTGTTTGATTAGAATAGTGGTACATTTTCATTTTTTTGTTAGGAGTTAATTTTGTCATTTCATATTTCTGCAGTTGGGGAAATCAATATAAAGGACATCATTACCTTGAACATTTATATCCATACTCATCTTTTAGAATTTTCTTCACACATTAGGAAACCAACCAAGATGAAAACCCCCATAACACATAAAAAACCCAAAAATGACAAAAAGTAAGAGATAGGTTATCTTGCACATGTAGTGCGCCACACTTCGTCAGCTTACGAATCCCGGATTGACAATTAAATGTAGCAATTTAGGACACACTAAATTGACCAAACATTTTGGCGCCGTTGTCGGGGAAGTGTAACTCGGTAGCCAATTTCTTAAAAAAACAACAAAAAGAAGGGAAAAATTGATAACTTCTTGAAGTATGCTCTCGTCTTGCACCTAGTTTGATCTGGAGGATCAGAAAAGAGAGTTATTGGTTCAATAATTTCTTAAGTATGCTCTCTTCTTGCACCTAGTGTGACCTGGAAGATCAGAAAGAGAGTTATTAGGCCAACTTAAAAATAAAAAAAATGACATGCATAGAGCAAGAGATTCTAGGGGAAGGTTTATAGCTAGAGCCAAGGGTTCGATTTTCACAACTCCATCTTCTTCAAGGCATAGACAAGATTCACCACCATCTACTCCTAGCCTTAAGATCCCCGAAATTCTAGGAGCAGCAGTAGCTGAATTAGAGGATTCTCCTACACTATCTACCAAATCTCATTTAGAAGAAGACCCTTTCTTTACTTCTACAGGAGAGCATATTGTAATTACAGAAGTAGAATCACTTGAAGAAGAAAAGGAAGAAACTCCCTCTCATCCTTCCTTGATATAAGAACCAAAGGACTCTGAGGACTCTGAAGAAATTATCATGACAGGGGAAGTAGTAGATGGATTCGGAGGTAGAGGTAGAGGTAGGGGAGGAGGAAATAATGGAAGCAACAATCGTGGAGGTGGAGGTAATAATGGAAGAAATAGGGAAGGAGACAACTCGTTTGGATTCCCTATAGTTGATGAGGAAACTCATACAACGATGAAAAACATCTCACCATCTTTCCTCCCCAGCTTTTATGGATTGCGAAGTGAGGATCCTGAAACATTTCTGTTTTTGTTTGAAGTCGTGTGCTGAACCTATGATTACATGGAAGACTCTCAAAAACTCAAACTGTTTCCTTCAACATTGAAGGGAGCCGCTTTGAAATGGTTCATGGGATTAGTCACCCAATCTATTAGGACTTGGAATGATATGAAACAAACATTTTTGGATAGATACCTGGATTATTGTATTCCCACCAATCACAAGGATGAGGTATTTAAAATGATGCAAAAAGAAGATGAAAACTTGGAGGATTTACTTGAAAGATTTCAATACAGTTTAATAAGAGAAAAAATGAGTAACTTAGATGAGGAAACTTTGAAAGCCCTTTTTTTGAAAGCCATTAGAGATGAATGGATAGATATTTTAAACATGATGGGGAAGGTAGACATTTCTCAACTTCCACTTCGTGACATAGCAGAACTATGTGTCCATCTCTCGAGGGGAAAATCTAAAACGAGAAAAGGGCCTAGAGATCCTTCTCTTATCAAAGAAAACAAATCTGCAACTAGATCGGTAAGTAGGGCAGAGATTGGCAATATGCTTGATGAATTCAAAACTAATATCCTAGGGAGTCTTAGTGAACAACTAGACACCCTTAAAATCCAAAACAAGCAGAAAATAGAAGCTAATGCTTTGGCCATATTTTGTCCAAAATGTAGGAAGAAACATGCTCTAAGGGAATGTCCCTTGGATGCAAAAGTTGTAGAAAGATGTATGATCTGCTCAAAGAATCATGAGACCAAGGATTGTCCTTCAATTCCTGGGCTCAAAGTTGTCTTTCAAGAAGATCCAAATTCAATAGAATCTCTCTGTTTTGTTTCAAGAAGACCTTGGCAGGGGCAACAAAATCAAGGGTTTAACAACCCTATGAATTTTCAACCCCGCCGCATTGGAATCTTGGCAAACAACCCTTGGCCCCAACCTCAAAATCCATATCAATCATGGGCACAAGGGATGCAAAATCCTTATGGGATATTCTCTCAATTTTATATCAATATCCTCCATCTTTTCAAAATCAACAAACTCCACAACTTCCAAATCAAAATCCACAACTTTCATTGCCATTTCCACAACAACAACCTTCTCAACAAAATCCAAATCCTCAACTCATGCTTCCATTTCAACAAAAGACAAATCAACTGCCCGCTCAGCCAATGCCAAATCCTAACAATAAAAATCCTCAAAATGCTTATATGATAGAAGGACAACAATTTCCTACCTATTGATTGTTCCTCTTAATGATGTACAACTCAAGTCTGGTAGAGTTTTAGAAAAACCTTCTATAGATGTTCAAGAGTCAAATACCTCTAAGGAGGATTCTCTTCAAGTCAATAAAGGTTCTAAGGAAACATCTCTTCAAAATCAAAACATTCAAAAAGAAAAAGAAAAAGAGTCAACCCCCACAACTCCTATAGTTGAGCAACCTGCATCTTCATCCACACCTCCTTTCCCTGAAAGATTACAAATTGATAAAGGGGTGGAAAAACAAATCATGTTGCCTGACTATGATTTTATAGATGAATTAAAGAATGTTTGTATCAAGATTCCCTTGCTACAATCCATTAGAGAGATTCCTATTCTAGCAAAAACAATAAAGGAGTTGAATCTCAAAAGACCAGGAAGGAAACCAAGAGATACAAGAAGAATCCACTTGGTAGGAAAAATTGCAGATACCATGATGGGAAAAATTACCATGTAGAAGTATGTAGATCCAGGTAGTCCAATTTTCAAGACACATATAAATGGGATAGAAATTTCAAACACATTGATTGACTTAGGGGATGATATCAACATTATGAGTAGACAGACTATGGAACAGCTTAAACTTCCTAATCTTCTTTTTACACCTACTTTACTGCAGCTTGCAGATAGATCAATAATCAAACCAAATGGTGTATTAGAAGATATTTCAGTCTCCTTAGATTCTTGTGAATATCCAGTAGATTTCATGATTTTGACTCCCAAGAGTAATCTAGGAGGGCACCCACTTATTTTAGGAAGACCTTGGCTAGCCACAGCCGATGCTTTCATTAGTCATAGATCTAGGGATATGTACATTTCTGATGGTAATTCGACAAAGAAATTCAATTTGTATCCTCTATCAAAAACAATTACAGAAGTAGGAGACAATGAATGGGTTGATGATGAGGACGCTATACAACCTGTCTTTACCATTTCTGAAATCAGTGAAGATAGTCAAATTCTAAACACATTAGAAAATTTTGAGACATCTTCAAAATATAACCTCACACAATTTCAGTTAGATTCTAACATTGAATATTTATCATCAAGACAAATGTCTCTTTACTCTATGGAAGAGTTCAGTAGTTCTACCATTGAGATTTTTCTAGGTAAAACATTGAATATCAACAAAAATTTGGAAAAGTCACAACAGGAAGAACTAACCAAATCTTGCAAAAACATTCTACTGCATTTGCATGGGAGTACACTGATATGAAAGGTATTGATCCTAAGACTTGCATTCATCATATCTATATTGAGGAAAATAGTAGACCAATAAGACAACCTCAGATAAGGGTGAATTCAAATCTTAGGGAGATAGTGAAAGAAGAGCTCCAAAAACTACTCAATGTAAACTTCATTTATCCAATTTCAGATAGCCGATGGGTTTCTCCTTTGGTTATAGTACTTAAAAAGAATGGTAAATGGAGGGTATGCATTGATTACAGGGAATTGAATAAAGCAATTTTGAAGGATCACTTTCCTTTAACCTTTATCAATCAGGTATTAGATACTCTAGCAGGCAAAAAGTACTTTTCATTTTTGGATGGTTTTAGTGGCTATAATCAAATTCAGGTGGCACCTGAAGATCAAGATAAGACCACATTCACCTGTACATGGGGAACTTTTGCTTATCGAGTGCTTCCTTTTGGATTATGTAATGCACCCACAACATTTCAAAGGGCAGTACTAGGAATCTTTTCTCATCTAATCCATGATTTTGTAGAGGTCTATATGGATGATTCATAGTTTATGGTGATTCATTTGAAGAGGCATTAGAGAATTTGGAAAAGGTCCTCATAAGATGTAAAGAAACAAACCTTTCATTGAGTCATGAAAAATGCTTTATGATGTTTACTGAAGGGATTGTTTTGAGACATCATATTTCAGGGGATGGGATTAAAGTTGATAGATCAAAAGTTGAAGTCATCTCCAAGTTGCCTATTCCAAATTGTCAAAAAGATGTTAGAAGTTTTCTGGGATTTATTGGGTACTATAGAAGATTTATAGAAAACTTCACCAAAATAGTATCTCCACTCTTCAAATTGCTTACAAAAGACTGTGAATTCAAATGGGATCCTGATTTTCAATCAGCATTTGAAACTTTGAAAACAAGAATATCTGAAGCACCCATTTTGAGAGGGCCAAATTGGAAACTTCCTTTCCATATTTCTACAGATGCTTCAGATACAGCTCTTGGAGCTGTGTTTGGTCAAAAGGATTTAGTTCCTTATGCCATTTACTACACCAGTAAAAATTTGACTCCCACTTGAACTATACTGTGACTGAAAAAGAGTTATTAGTTGTTGTTCATGCAATCAATAAATTTAGACATTATATAACAGGCTATAAATATTTTATTCATACTGATCATTTTGCGATTATATATCTAATGAACAAACCTATTACTAATGGCAGAGATACAAGGTGGCTCCTACTTTTACAGGAATTCAATATCACTATGTTGGATAGACCAGGAAAACAAAATACAGTAGCTGATTTCTTGTCTAGGATTCAGAATACTAAAGAAGATTCTCTTATAGAGGACAATTTTCCTGATGAATTTTTATTTGCAGTAACTACTAAGACCCCTTGGTATGCAGATATTGCTAACTATTTGGTTACAGGGAAACTACCTCCACACCTATTTCCTAGTGAAAGAAGAAAGATTATTCAGGAGAGTTCAAAATATTCATGGATTTCTAACGAATTGTTTAGAACAGGTCCAGATTTTGTGATCAGAAGATGTGTTCGGGAAGATGAAATGTTTGATATCCTCAAGGCATGTCATGATGAGCCATGCGGTGGACACTTTGCTGAAAAAAGGACGGCCTATAAGATCCTTTCTTTAGGATATTATTGGCCTTCCCTCTTCAAGGATGCAAAAGAATATGTCAAAAGGTGTGATAGCTGCCAAAGAGTAGGGAAACCTACTCTTTCAAATGAAATTCCATTGCAACCATAGGTACTCATTGAACCCTTTGAAAAATGGGCTTTATATTTCATTGGACCCATTAATCCACCATCTAAGCAAAAGAAGTATATATTGGTATGCACTGATTATGTCACTAAATGGGTAGAAGCCAAAGTGTTACTTTCTGCTACTGAAAATTTAGTTGTTAACTTTCTTTATGAGGATATTTTTACTCGCTTTGGTGTCCCAAGGGAAATTGTGACAGATCAGGGAAGTCAACTTACATCCAACATGATGGAGAAGCTGATGGAAGAATACAAGATCAAGCACAAGAAATCAATTCCTTACCATCCGCAAGCAAATGACCAAGTGGAGTCTACAAACAAAGTCATTGAAAGTATCATCACCAAGACTGTTCATCTACATAGAAGAGATTGGGCTGAAAGGCTTCCTGAAGCCTTATGGGCCTACAGAACTACATGGAGGAATCACAACCAGGACATCCTCTTTGAACTTGTTTATGGGAAAGAAGTTCCCTGCTCCCCATTCTGAATTTCAAGTTAAAACTTTCAAGATGGCAGTTTCATTGGGGATGGACCCTATAGAAGCCAAAAACACAGAAACTGGAGCAGTTGAATGAACTAGATGAGATTAGACAAGAAGAAATTCTAAGAACTGATCTAGTTCAACATCAAAGAGCTAAGTGGCATGACAGATATATCAAAGAGAAAAAGTTTCAAGAGGGATATTGGGCATTACTTATTGATTCCAAGTTTAAATATTTCGAAGGAAATTTCAGACTCATTGGCTTGGGCCATATGAAATCGACAAAGTCTTTAACAATGGAGCGGTAAGAATCAAGACCATTGATGAATTTCAAACTCCTCTTATTGTGAATGGCCACAGATTAAATATTTATTATAAGCCACTCTCAAAAGAAGAATTTGTCAAAATGTTTCAATAGAATTCTGCAATAAGTTTGGTGAAGAAGAATCCTTCTTCCCCACCAACCTAGCCTTTGTTTTTTTCTGTTAAAAAAAAATTAAAAATTATATAAGCCTGAAAACCAATCTCTGGTTGGCAGTCTTATACAGAAAATGCTGAGTGAAAATCAGGGACACCTGACACTATATTTTCCAAAAATATATATATAATATATATATATATAATATATATATATATATATATATATATATCTTTCTTTCTTTTTCATTTCCATTTCACTCCACTCACTTCATCCCACTTCATTTCATTTCCATTTTCACTCCACTCACTTCATTTCACTCCATCTCATCCATTTCATTTCATCAATAAAAGTTTTTTCCCCCATGATCATTTCCATAAAGATAGTTATTGTCTAACTCTCTCTATTCAGCTAAGTGGTTGTTGTGCCAAGTTTCCGCAGCTGGAATCAGTTTTCGCAGCCAGAAGCAGTTTCCGCAGCCACCACTCTGTTTTTCAAATTTACAGTTAAGATGTTAGTGCAATAAAATGAAAATGCAGGTATGACTAAGCATATGCTATGAAGACATGTACATGGAGCATCTACAGACATCAATAAGGAGCAATCGAGTAAGGGCTAATGGACAACAAAAGACAAGGATTCCAAGATATGGGCAAAAATTTCTTTCAAATAGCAATTAAAGGCAAAATTTTGCATAGTTATTGAACCTTAAAGCTCACTATGTGCAATTATTATTACGATAGCTCCATTACCATTCCACGACCTTACTCCATAAACAATACATTTACTCCCTAAACGGTCTCATGATTATTTTTCGGGTTCAACTTATAGATGACTGCTCTTCCACACTCCACTTGTACTCATGAGATGTGACCTATGTAAATACGGCTCCTCTCCACTGTACTTTGTGCAGTCATTTTATCAACGTGTAATGTCTCTCACGCAGCCGTTCAATTCAAATTCCGACTCCACTTCACTTGTGTTAAAGCTGCACCTCGTTAGCATACGTCTCCATTCATCTCGGCTTCTCATCCTCTGTTTCTGCTTACAGTTCCTGAACACCCCAATTCTCGTACCCATCTTCCATTTTAGGCCATCATTCTTCCACAAACCTTGCAACATAGTCGTCTTACCTCTGATAAAACCCTCATACGCAGTTGAATTCCAGAGTGAATTTTAAACAAAGGAAAAGATGGGACTGTTACTGAGGGCAGAGCCGGAAGGGCTTAAGTTTTTAGAAGGGTACCCTCAGGAAAAAGAATTGCTGAAGAAAGCTAAATGGCTTTGTTTCATTCAGAAATTTAAGGGCCATAATAAGGAAGTAATGAAAGCCTTTGCAAGGTCTTTCAATGACCAGGTGGTGGAGATTGGAGACCTGAAGTTCATGGTCACTAAAACCTCAATTGCAGTTGCTACAGATTTTCCCCAGGAAGGTGAGCGTTGGTTTAAAAGCAAAAGTTTGGACGAGCAGGCATGGAGAATTATATTGCGTAACCCAGGTATGGATGTTATTGTATTTACAAGAGGGGTTCCTATTCATGCATTAAAAGAAGAATGGGTCAGCTTACTATTAATCATTCAGAAGTTTATCACTTGTGAAGGCCGATTTGAGACGATGTATATGTATCATACTAGGCTATTGATGAACTTTTTAGAGAAAAAAACTCTTAATCTGCCCTATTTCTTACTGTTGAGTTTGAAAAAGATGAGCACCACAGTCCAAAAGAACATAGGGGACATAGAACCTCATTTATATCATCATGGACTCGTGAGGATTCTAGTTGAAGATCAATTGAAGAAAAACAAAGATACTTGCGAACGGTTTCTGGTGAGAAATTATTTTCAAGAGCAATCTGAGGCACCAGCAAGAAGTACACCAAAGGCACCGAGAAGGAGTAGGAGAAAAGGAAAAAGTGCCATAATCCAAGACTCTCCTATTGTAAAACTAAAGAAATTGGTCAAAAAGAAAAGGAGGAAAGAACTAAGGACAGAAAGCAGAGAAATTGAAGGGAAAGAGGAACTTACAAGATGTTTACCAATCACCAGAACCATCTATAGAGGAAGACTATCAAGTGTTATCTGAGAGACTAGTGCATCTCCAAAAAGAAGTTGCCACAGCTAAGAAGGAAGAAAAAGGGAAACAAATTATGGAAGAAGAAAGTACTAGCCCACAGTACTTAAGAAGAAGCAGCAGACTCAAAGGAAAGTGGAGGAAAACACAAGTAAAAGGACCCCACTTCATTGACTTGGGTGGGGAAACACCTGAGAAACCTCAAGCTGGCCATAGTCCACCTCATCTTCTGCCAAATATTGAAGCCAGCCCTTCAGATGTTGATGTAAGCCTTTCTCGGACAGAACTAGAAGACAATCCTCCTCCTCAACAAGACTTTGAAGCCAGCCCAAGGAAAACACCTAAAATCGATCCAAAATAGCAAGAGGTATATGATTACCTCGAATCTTTAGAGAAGACAGCTGCAAGCCCGAGCACACCATCCATTCTACCTCACATAACACAAGATGCACAAGTTCAATATTTGAAACAAGAAGTGTTTGAATTGGAGATTTTAAACAGGCATATTAAAAAAGAAAATGAGGCATTAAGGGAGCAAAGCAAAGTGGACAAAATTATTCATGATAATACTATGTTACATATGGGTCTTTGGCAGAAAAAGAACAAGAAACTAAATAAGAAGTGTAGAAAGTTGAGCAGGGAATTAATCAATCTCAAGTTTAGATGTTTGATAAGGAAACCCAGGATGGTGGTAGCACCAAGAAAGAAGAGGAGAGGACTGGATGTACTAGCAGAGGCTTCAGAATACATAGACCAAAGGGAGATGACTAAATTTTGGTTGCATGAGTACATGCAACACCTTCACAATGGGGGTATGTTGAGTCCCAAACTTACATTTTCCCTACATACCTTTTTAGCCTTTTTCTCCAGTTACCTAAACCTCCAAGCTATCAAATCATTGCATATTAGTTTAAAATGAGCATATAAATGGTTTCCTAACTATGTCTTGTGACTGTTATTTGATTTAGATTTTTGCTCAATCAGCTGCGGAATCTTGTCACTTTCCGCAGCCAAAATCAGTTTCCGCAGCCTTTTTGTTAAAGTCTATGCTACAGGTGTCTACTGAAGAATCCAGCCACATGGGCAAGCTACAAATGTTGTCGACATGGAACGTGTCCCCTTGGTTCAGCCGAATCATTCACAGAAGCCCGCCGTCAAATCCGGTCAAACGGTGGTCAACACTAAGATTTTTGCGGTGGCAGGACTCTGTTTTCATCACGAGGAGGATTGCGTGGAAAGATCCTGAGATTTAGGAGGTGTGCTAACACCTGGGGACTACCCGTGAACTGAATCCAACAAACCACCCTCCTTGGATTTACTTCCCACGGCTACCATGCTGCTAAATTTCCGATTATGGTCTTTTACGTGTTTGTCTACCAGCGCAGACCTTAGGAATTATTTATGTATTTCCTGCTATAAATAAAGCATCTTCGTATGCGTATAAGCTAGCTGATGATAGGTAATCTTGACTGTTTTTACGAGCCATCGAGCCGAGACTTAGTCTTTATTTTATGACTGTATTACAATATATGAGAAGACACTAATTTTGAGTTCAAATCTGTGATTGGTTTCTGATTGGCCGAGGTTGTAGAGGGCCCCTGTACACCAAGGTCCTGTAGTTACTGTATAGCTTCATGTTTTTCTTCATTTTACGCTTTTGATGCCATAGATGTTTGTTGTATATATTACATTGCTCATGGTATTTATGTTGTTTGTTGTCCATAGCTTCTTTTATGCTTTCAATTGATTGTCAACTGATCAGTGTTTTCATTTCAGGTTCTAATAGAAAGCCCGGGTAGTGCATATAGATTTTTGATGACTAATGACATGATGGAATTATCTTGTCCTTCTACTGATTTGTTTTCTTAGTTCTAATTCCAGCACTATTTATTTCTTTAGTTTTGCTTTGTTCATTTACTTTTCTGCAAGATAGATATTAGACTATTCATATCATTCCTCAGTTACCTCCTATAGCCAGAGCAAGTCGAATGGTGAGGGATTGAGTGTGAATGTATAGTTTGATACTAGTTTATTTACTTTTGCAAGTTAGTGATTAGATTACTCATATCATTCTTGGTTACCTCCTATAGCCAGAGCGAGTCGAATGGTGAGGGATTGTAGGATGAATGTGTAGTTTGATCTTAGTTTTATTTTATGCAATTTAGATATCAGATTACTTAATTTGTTTATGATTACCTCCTATAGCCAGAGCGAGTCGAATGGTGAGGGGTCAAAAATGAGTTGATGTGATATGATTTAGTTTACTTTGCTTACAGTTTTTGAATTGCTTTGAGTTCATTCTTTTCCTTTTCATACAGCAGCAAGGATACTGGGTTTCATAGTCACTAGTTCACTATTTTGTTTAATTAGAATCTAGGCACATCTTGATTTCATCATTGTAAGTTTGAAAACCTTTGGAAGACTTTGAAGTTTGGAAATTATTTTAAAGGCCACCATTACCTTGAATACTTTTGTCCATACTTGATTATTAGAATTACCATCTCACATTAGGGAATCAACAAGAAGATAAATCCAAAAACAAATCAAAAACTAAAAACGACAAAGAAATAAGAAAACGGTTATCTTGCATATATAGTGCACTTCACTTCAGCAATTTACGACTCTCGGATTGACAATTTATATAGCAATTTAGGACACACTAAATTGACCAAACACATCCCATTCGTCATCGCGCCATGTTTGTTAGTGTACCTGTGCCTGTAATCACTCATGATGACATGACATCAAATCCAAAAACCTCCTACCTCTACCATGACACATGATCATTTTGGATGCAGGTGATCGAGAGAGGCAACACGGTTGGTGGGATGATGGCTCTGCGCATTGCTGATGAAAACTGCGCAAGAGTCAATGAGTGATGAAGATGGGCAATCCAAGTCAAAAGTGGTTGTCTGCAAGGTCTAGTTTGCATGGAAGGAAAAAAATTGCGCAATTTTTGGGAGGGACTGTCCAGGCTGCAGGAAGGCAAGGTAGGTAGAATTTGCGTAGTTTCCAGAATGATTGGACAGCAGGGGCTGGAAGGAAAAATTTGCGCAATTTTCTGGAGGAACAGGTCCAGCTACAAGGAGGATTAGCAAGTAGAAATTCTGTAATTTTTGGGAGGAACTGGCCGGGAGCCTGGCAGTCAAAACTGCACAATTCTCGGAGGGTAGCAATTGTCTGCTAGGTCATTGGCAGCAAAAACTACACAATTCCCAAGGGGAACATGTAGTCATTTTCTAGGAGCTTTGGAGTAGAAACTATGTAATTCCTAGAGGGAATTGGCAGTCTGTTGCTAGGAGCTGCTGGGGAGGGAAACTGCACTTCAGATAACAGGCCGGCCTGCTAATCATCTCTGCACAATTTCTGAGCTGAGCAAATTGTTGGGCAGCAAAAGGCCTGTTGGCATTATGACACAGGTTTGGCACTATGGCATAGGTGTTGTCCCTGATGGAAAATCACTCAAATGGTAGATCTTAGCTCAAGCACTCAGAATGAAAGAAAATAAGGTATATGCAGGTTCATTTTAACCAAATCACGATATATGCAGTATTGATGATAAGAAGTTACGTATGCGTATGCAAGCAATTTCATGCACGGAAAAGCGCATACATGTGGGAAAGCTTATTTTTGGGTACGTGGTATTTATACCTATGGTTTTGGTCCTTGGTATTGTGTCTGAAGTGTTGAACCGAGGTATTGGGTCCATAGTATTGGTTCTCAATGGTTTTGGACCATGGTATTGAGTAAGGTCTAAGACTATAAAAGGAGAAGAAGATCATTAGGCAAATGCATGGAGAAATTCTTGAATATCTGATGAAGTATGAGATCTAGTATGTAGTTTATGGGTTCATGATGCTTTTCTAAGGAGGAATCTAAGAGGTTTATGGAGAACAAGATCTAAGGATAGATCGGGATATAAATGGCTTGGAATGGATCATCTCTATACGGTTTGATCATGCTTATTCTAGATTTGTATACTGACACATGTAATGTTCTGTAAATGTTATGATATGGGTATGATTGATGTCTAGAATAGCTACAAAGTTATGAGAAAATATTTGTAGATCTGTACGTGGGTTGGCTTTGGTGAAAGCACGTATGTACGCTGGTTTGGTTCGTTATAGTAGTGTATACATTATGATATATGATATTTGAAGTTGCAGTTGGATCTCGTTATTGTTGCAGAGTTCGGTTGTCTGTTCTGTGTTCTAGTGACTGTGTTGTTGAAAGAGTTTCAGTGATTCAGTATTTGGTGCTTCAGAGATTGATGATGCTAGTATTGATTGATTGTGTGCTTCAATGATATTGATGGGTCCAGTATGAAAATTGGATGAAACATGGCCTTCAGATTATGGTATTGTGCTTCAGGAGTATCCAGTCTGAAAATGTATGAAACGTGGTAGTTGGAGGAAGAAAGAGAAGGTTGTAGCCTTCTGTAGGTTGGCACCTACGTACTAGTACATCAGCTAGTACAAGAGCTAAGGGGGTGGTAGCTCCCTTCCAGAGCAGCTGGAAACGAGTAAAGGTTGGAGCATTTAAGTAGGCCGACACCTACGTACTAGTAAATGGATCGGCTAGTAAAAGAGCTAAATGGGGTTGTAGCTCCCTTCCAAGAGAGTCTGGAGAACGAGAGAAGGTTGTAGCCTTCTGCAGGTATAATTCTATGTACCGGTATAAGACTGCACCAGTACAGAACTATTGTAAAAATAAGTTTCTTATTAAAAAGAAGATTGAGACGACTTGTAGCAGGTGGTTTTCACCCACATTGGGTTTCCACCTTACATCATGGTGTTCATGCGTGCTTCTTGTGTGTGATGATATGTTCTATTTTACTACTCCTGTTTACTATTCATATGGTTAATAATGTTCTGATGCACTCATTAAGGATCAACTAACTTAATCATAATTTTACGGGATATACACTTGTTGCATTACACACAATTGCATATACACGCGGTTTTCCTTAACTGAAGTAGCGTATATGAATCTTAATATGGAAATGAAAAAGTTATATTGATTTGATAATACTGATTCACCCACCCCTCTCAGTATTATTTCCAACAATTGGTATCAGAGCAGTCCTTTGGTAGAAGCTTGATCACTTGAAGGAGATCCTTAGATCAATGGGAAAGAAGCTTAAGAAGAAAGCGCCTAAGAAGAAGAAGACATATCAAAAGAGCTATGACAGTGGGAGAATCGATTGGGGAATATGTGGAAGAAGCACTTCAGATTCAGAATCACTTCAGAATGAAGATGAACAAGCAAAAGAACTAGCAGGTATGAATTTGTTATACTCTGGTGATAAATTTATCCATCCATTTGAAGATGATGGAAGTGATAGTGAAACAACTAAATTTTCTCTTATGGGTGAGCAAGAAAGATATCAAATAGAGGCATAATTTAAAAGGCATAGAGACAAAATTAGAGATCAACAAGATCTATTGAACAAAAGGGAATGTGCCTTCAAAGAAGAAGCTACCAAACTAAAAGCTCAACTAGAGGAAGGAAACAAGGTAAGGAAGTTATTCAAGGACAAGGAAGATCAATGTCAAAAGTTGTAGGATGAAGTGACATCATTAAGAAATGAATTCAATGAAAGGAGCACAACAATCAAGAAACTCAAAGATAGATCCAGTTACTATGAAAGTCTTGAAGCTTCGATCCTCTCGCTAAAAGAAGATCTTGAAGAATCAAATAAGCAGAATAAAGAACTACTCCAAGCTCTTGAAAAACAAGAAAGCGAAGTTCTTGAACTAAGACATCAGTTGGAAGAAGGAAGAAAAGGTGAAGAAAACATGAAGAAGCAGTATCATGAAAAGGAGGAGCAACATTACGTTGAGGTAAATATTCTAAAAGATAACTTAAAAGAAAAGGATAAGCTCTTACGATTTCAAGATAGTGCTAAGATCTTGGATGATATTCTTAGTAGTCAAAGGTCTTCTGCTATCAAAACTGGTCTTGATTTTCATGAATCTGTTGAAGGTGAATCTAGTTCACAAAATAAGACAAGGAACTCTAATGAGAAATCTAAAATAATCAACAAGGAGATGAGAGGACAACCCCATCAACAGCCAGGGAAAGAAATTATTCAAAGAAAATATTTTACTCCTCCGATGTATAATGTTGAATGTTATGTATGTCATAATCTCGGACATGTTGTAGCCAGATGCAGAAGAAGAATGGTTCAAGACCATCACACAGAAAGATCATCACGTTCCAGGTACTTTAAGGGATATTGCTTTGCTTGCAATATGTTTGGTCACAAAGTTGTTGATTGCTACAGAAGGAATATGAAACATGTAAGATGTTATGCATGTAACAAGCTTGGACATACATCAAAGGAATGCAGGAACAAAGTATGGGCACCATACCAAAAGGAGAAAACATCATCACACTTGAAGATATGGAAGAAGAAGGAAGTACAGTCAGAAAGATGTGGCACAGCACAATATACAGACATAACAGACTCAGGGGGAGTTGAAAGTGTAAAAATTCAATGTCCTAAATCTCATACGCAAGTTTCATAAAGGGCAGTCACATATATACGTGAGTTAGACACTACACAATTGTGTATATGTTAGTTTGAGGAAAAGCAGTGAGACAAACTCATGTTAAAGGGTCTGATATGAGTCAGTCCATTATTTGCTATGTTTGATAATGGTTACAATCCGCTAATGATAAGTGGAAATTTCTTGATACTCGTAAGATGTTTAGAAGTGTTTTGATCCTAACGTGATGATGATAATGCCTTGATACTTCTTGCTGATATATGCATGATCAGATCTGACAATAAACAAGATGACACAGGTTCAGGGGGAGCATATGCTTTTAATAATGCATTGTTGGCATTATGGTTAGTAGTTCTTGATGATGATACTTATATGGTTAAATGATATATCTTGCTATGATATGGTTATGAGTTGTCCATGACAAAATCTCATATGATTCTTGGGGTTACATAGTTGATGTTCAGATCAGATTTGTGATGATGCATATATGGTGCTTACATGGTGATCTTTATAAGGATAAGGAGAAGTACAAAGCTTGAATACACATCTTCATTACTTGATGATGAGTCACTCATATGCTACTGTTGTCATATGCATAAAGATCATATACTACAGTTATGATGTAGGATTCCTATAGTTCTTGGTGCTCATGTGGATGAGGATTGTTGTTATTGATGATATGAAGAAGTCCTAACAAATGATCTTGAGCTCGAGATGTATAGTGTTGGATACATGAATGATTACTCAAAGTTGCATTGTTGGAGACATGATGATGATGAGTTCTTACCTACATAATGATAGAATTTTGTTCAAAAGGATGAGTTGATGCAGACATACCTGTTATAGGTTATGAACATATACAGGTTGCTAGTCTAGATGTTGTTGTCAGATGATTATGGAGCAGATCATACATTGTGTATGATAGTTGCCGATGACTATCATGATCTACTTAGATGTTTGGTCTATGTTATAAATGTCATGTAAAGGTCATATCAAGTCTCATGATGTAATAGTTTGTCTCTATCTATTGTAGTCATCTGATGAATTCCTTTTGGTCATATGATGTAATTTGTAACCCCAGTATGCCTGGGATGGATGCATTAATGTTCTCGTTTTTATCATGTGTAAATTCTTGGTGTATCCCCACTTGGTTGGGTAGATGAGTCAATTCCCACGTGGTTGGGAGAAGGATATATGTATGAGTCTTTCATGGTAGGAAGGTCATTCCTAAATGTATAAAGTCTTCTTGCAGACCTTGCCTACAGTCAAGGGGAGCTTGGACAGCACTAGAGCAGAGAATTCAGCATATACTCAGGGGGAGCATAACCCTTTGCCCTTGATGTCAAAGGGGGAGGATGATTTTGAGTGACTTGAGGTTGCAATCAAGTCCAAAGGGGGAGATTGTTGGCATTATGACACAGGTTTGGCACTATGGCATAGGTGTTGTCCTTGATGGAAACTCACTCAAATGGAAGATCACAACTCAAGCACTCAGAATGAAAGAAAATAAGGTATACGTAGGTTCATTTTAACCAAATCGCTTATAGACGCAGTATTGATGATAAGAAGTCGCGTATGCGTATGCACACACTTTCATGCATGGAAAAGCGTGTACATGTGGGAAAGCTTATTTTTGGGTCCGTGGTATTTAGACCAATGGTTTTGGTCCTTGGTATTGCATCTGAAGTGTTGAACCCAGGTATTGGGTCCCTAGTATTGGTTCTCAATGGTTTTGGACCATGGTATTGAGTAAGGTCTAAGACTATAAAAGGAGAAGAAGATCATCAGAAAAATGCATGGAGAAAGTCTTGAATATCTGATGAAGTATGAGATCCAATACGCAGGTTATGGGTTCATGATGCTTTGCTAAGGAGGAATCTAAGCGGTTGATGGAGAACAAGATCTAAGGATAGATCAGGATCTAAATGGCTTGGAATGAATCATATCTATACGGTTTGATCATGCTTATTCTAGATCTGTATACTGACGCATGTAATGTTCTGTAAATGTTATGATATGGGTATGATTGATGTCTGGAATAACTACAAAGTTATGAGAAAATATTTGTAGATCTGTACGCGGGTTGGCTTTGGTGAAAGCGCGTATGTACGCTGGTTCGTTTTGTCATAGTAGCGTATACATTATGATATATGATATTTGAAGTTGCAGTTGGATCTGGTTATTGTTGCAAAGTTTTGTTGTTTGTTCTGTGTTCTAGTGACTGTGTTGTTGACAGAGTTTCAGTGATTCAGTGTTTGGTGATTTAGAGATTGATGATGCTAGTATTGATTGATTGTGTGCTTCAATGATATTAATGGGTCCAATATGAAAATTGGATGAAACGTGGCCTTCAGATTATGGTATTGTGCTTCAGGAGTATCCAGTCTGAAAATGTATGAAACGTGGTAGCTGGAGGAAGAAAGATAAGGTTGTAGCCTTCTGTAGGTTGGCACTTACGTACTAGTACATCAACTAGTACAAGAGCTAAGGGGGTGGTAGCTCCCTTCCAGTAGCAGCTTGAAAACGAGTAAAGGTTGGAGCATTTCAGTAGACCGGCACCTATGTATTAGTAAATGGATCGGCTAGTACAAGAGCTAAAGGGGGTTGTAGCTCCCTTCCAGGAGAGTCTGGAGAATGAGAGAAGGTTGTAGCCTTTTGCAGGTAGAAGCCTGTGTATTGGTATAAGACTGCACCAGTACAGAACTACTGTAAAAAGAATTTTCTTCTTAAAAAGAAGATTGAGACGACTTGCAGTAGGTGGTTTTCACCCACATTGGGTTTCCACCTTACATCATGGTGTTCATGTGTGCTTCTTGTGTGCGATGATCTGTTCTATTTTACTGCTCATGTTTATTGTTCATATGGTTAATAATGTTCTGATGCACTCATTAAGGATCAACTAACTGAATCATAAGTTTACTGGATATATTCTTGTTGCATTAGACACAGTTGCGTATACACGCGGTTTGTCTTAACTGAAGTAGGGTATATGAATCTTAATATGGAAATGAAAAATTTATATTGATTTGATAATACTGATTCACCCCCCCCCCCCCATCTCAGTATTATTTCCAACAAGGTATGCTCATGAAAACTGCACAATTTCCTCGATGAGCAGTCGGTCGACTGTCATGAGGACTAACTGGGAAACTGTGCAATTTCTAAAGGAGATAGAGGCGGGAACTTGGTATATGTCCAACCTGTTTGTGCCATTTACTCAGTTAGCTGAGCGGACAAGGTCAGTAGCCTTTGCACAATTTTTGAGGGGAGTCAGTCTCGAGGTGGCTGTTGGGTCCAATTCTCCTAGTAGCCAACATGAAGGTTGATTGAATTGCTTGCGAGCAGCGCAAATTGAAAAGACTTACTTGGTGTTTCTACACTATTTTGGGTGACAGTCGATCAAGTCAATGGTGGGGTGATGGTCCGACTATCATAGGGGATTCTGGTTGTTAGAACTTTAAGAAAAATGACTAAGTGTGTGAATTAGTGAAAGATGCATTGTGATCATGAAAACACACACTCACATGACTCGACGACGAGACGACTCAAACCATCCAGACATACATGTTCAAAATGAATGATTAGCGATGCAAGAGAAAAGTGCGACACTTGTGATTGATCATTGATCGACCATGACGATGCTTGTACAACAGTGAATGTGACTCCGTGTATGAGTGCGACAGATGCTTTCATAGTGAACACAACAAGTACACATGAAGCGAAGACTTTGAGCATAACTAGAACATGGTCACAAGCATGACTTAGATACCAACATGCAAAAACTTGGGTGAAATGAACAAGCAAGGTGGATACAAAGACTCTCACGGGCTCACAGAGTGAACCTGAGGGTGTGAAGTCATCAAGAGAAACTCTCAAGGGAGGCTCCAAAATTAGGTGCAGACCAAAATTTTGGACGGTGGTTGTAGTTGCTA
Source organism: Pinus taeda (assembly GCA_000404065.3). Lineage (NCBI taxonomy): Eukaryota > Viridiplantae > Streptophyta > Pinopsida > Pinales > Pinaceae > Pinus > Pinus taeda. The sequence goes on from APFE030172706.1 coordinate 24,542, forward strand.
CAACACTTGGCAACACACTAGTAAAACTCCATCTTATCTGTTTTGGTTTATTGCTAGTACATGTCCTTGGTCTTTTGGGGAGCATTGAATCATTATGTGGGTTACTTTGGCTTCCCCACTTACCCTATGGACATACATTTTTCACTCTTAGCCAACTCAGTCAAACACAATCAAAATTTCAGCTTGATCACAATGTTTCAAATCCAGGAAGGGTAGATTAACTCGCTATTTGAAGATTTTGAGAGTATATGTTTTCGTCTCTGGTGTTGCTTCACTGCCAGCAAGCCTAGACAGTACCCCAGCGGAGTCACACAGGAACACACACATTGCTCCACTATCAGCGAGCCTGGTCAGTACCCCGGTGGAGTTGCATGCTTCACCTCTCTCCGCAGGAAGCCTTTCTCTTCTTTTGCCTTTATATTTTGAAGAGGACTGTGCATAGGCACTTATTTATTTTTGGGGTGCAAGAGGGAGCCCAGCTTATTGAGAGCAAAAAAGGTTGTTCCTTCAGAGAAGCATGTAAGAAATATCGCATAGGTTTGCTCGTTTAGATTTTCCCCTTCTTTGTTTCTACTAGTTGGATGAGCTTGAACACATAGAGCATAAGGCTGAGTACATGCATGGGGCTTCCTAGTGTGGACACAGGTTCATGGATATACCAAAACTTCCCTTGCAGACGGTTCTTATTTTCTGTCAATACTTCATCGGCCGAAGGTTATAGCCATGCACAGAGAAGACAAACACAAGACTCGCCAAGTGTTGCAGTGTCATAAGTCTCTTCAAATTTTAGCCACATACCCTATTCGAAATCCAGAATGTAGTAGTTGGAAAAACTTATTTCTGGAAACAAAAATAGTAATATACTAAGCAAACAAAACAAACGTAAAAAAAATAGTAAGCAGAATCAAACAAAGTAAAAACAAAGATAACAAGCAAAGCAAACAAGATGAAAACAACAAGCAGCAAGCAAACTATGTACATGGCACGAGCGCGGCCCGACCTACTGAAGGTAATGCTTGAGATCTTGGCCATTGATAAAAAGATTTTCAATCCTCTCGTCAAGTGATTGCAAATGATACGTGTGTGGGCCAAGCTTCTCGTGGACCAGTGTAAGTCCACTAGGCTCCGTTACCAGAACTTGGTAGCATTCAAAAAGACCTTTAAGTGAAGACAACACCATTGCTTCAGGTACTGCGTGCAACATAGGCTCAGATGATGGCATGGGGTAGTTGTTTTTATTCCGGGAATGGTTCAAGTTTCTAAAATCAATGTGTGAGCGGATTTTCCTAGATTTCTTACGTGTGGAATTTAAACTGGAAAACCAGGTATAATGACGAACTTTGCAAGTAATCTAACCATCCAAAATGTTAATCAATTTTTTCTATATGAGGAATGCAAATAACATATGTGTTTTACCTGGTATTTAATGTGATGACTTGTCTCCTCTTTTACCTAGAATCCCATGTTGAATTTCCCGCGTGTAGGGTTTACTTAGGTCATCATCTGCTCATGTAGACCCATCCTGGTACTGTTTGGTCAAGCGGTCAAAGACTTGTCACTGCCACAGGGTATAGCTTGTACCGATATTGAATATATTCGGATCATGATAGGTTCCCAGGTTTCTCTATTCATTCGTAGTGGTGGTCCTTTGGGTTTTGTTGTTTATGGGCCTTTGACATAAATTTTGCAAACCATAAAGCTTGTTGAGGGAAACCCCACCCTCGAGAATGAGGTTTCCTTTCTTGCCCTCAGTTGCAATTTTTAGGGGCTACTCGTGCTTACCTTCATCAATTTTTAAGTCCTTGAAAGCATCACTACTATCTGCGGAGTATGGTATCACTTTGAGTGCAGTTGCGTTGAGGCTAGTGGTCCCTTGCAAGCTCAGCACGGATGCTTCGTACTCAACAACGTTGTTTGTGCACTTAAACTTCAAGCAGCTTGAAATCATGCATTTTATTTTCTTTTTGGGGACTAAGATACATCCGGTCCTTGAGCCGTCATGTGTCTCTGATTCGTCAAAATCCATGGCCCACATCTTATCTGTACACATACCATTTGGCATGCTAGTACTACTGCTACTATTGGTACAATGAACTGTACAAATTTCATTACCATCAATTGGGCAACGAAGGAGTCCAAACTGCGTGTCTAATGGGTTTGAAGCTGTTCATGCAGGATAACACTCCAATGTTGTTTCCAAGAGGTAGTTGCCAAACATGAGTTCTGCGAAGGCCAACGGTTCGTTCTCGACGTTAAGGGGAGTGACATTATGTTTCATATACCTCCCAGATAACACCCGGATATTTTCAGCGAATAACATCTTTAGATTCTAGGTGACAGACATAAGATGTGGGGATCCCAAAGCTTGCCAAGTAGTAGAAGACACAATGTTAACATACGAACCTTCATCTAGTAGAGTGCCATGTACTACCATATTATAGGCTTGTACCATAATCTGGAAAGGCACATAAGATGGGAGGCGGAATGTAGTCAATTGACTCTAATCAAAAGAAAAAAACAAAACTACTTGGTGGGGGTATCATTGGATTGCCCCCACGCTTTACAGGAATAGGAGAAGGACTCTCCTAAACAACTAGGACAGGAGGGACACTCTTTGATTCATGAGAATCTGAGGAAATGAGAAGAACATGAGCAATATGATCTTTACTCTCTTTGGGAACAAAGTGGAACAACTCAAGGCGGAGCCAAGTCTACACTCTTTTCAACCCATGGTTGGTCGGGAACAGACACAAGAGATTCATGCTCAGGAAGAGCAATATGAGCAAGAGATGAATCCAAGTCAATCTCTTTACCAACTAGGAGAGGGTTAGAAGAAAGCCTTTGATAAATAATAGGAAGTTGGGGTTGAGGAGCTGTAAGGTTTTCCAAAACATTGGAAGCTTTATCCATAAGAGGAAAAAGGTGAAGAAGATGCTCTCCTTCACATAACCTATAGGGGAATTTAATTTTTCCCTTCTTCTTACCATCACTAGTTGAGGGTGTAGCATCGACGTGATCTCTAGAGGTCGATGGGGATGGTCGATCCAGATTTTGAGACCAGACCTCTAAGACTCTGGGAATACTAGGACAGTCTCGAAGCAGATTGTCACCCTTACATAGCCTGCAAGGGAATTTTACCTTCCATAGAGGATTGAAAGGTTTGTCGACGAGAAGTGAATTTGGATCAATAGCTGCACGGTTGGCCTCTCGCTTATCTAAATTCTTCTTCTTCTTCTTCTTAGCCTCCTAGTTACTGGATTTCAAACTTTCACCAGGCGAAGTAGAAGAGGGGGGTGAAGAAGGTGAGAGGTCAACCTTAGAATCAACATGGTGTTGTTCAGGTGAAGGAGATGGCTGGATAGAAGTTGGGATACTCAGGACCATTGAGGTAAAAAATAACCAGAAATGTAAACCAATAGTTAGCCCAGGAAGGGACAACGTTGCCATATAAGGAGCACCAACGTTTACAAAAGAAGGAAAAGGACCAGGATTCCCATCGGAGGGGAATCCTTGACTAGTAAAATCTAGAAATAATGCCATTGGAATCGACCCTAAAGAATCACTAAGGAAGATAACAAGTGAAACAAAAATTTTCCTTTTCATGTTTGAAGAGTCGAGAAAAGGATGAAAGGTGACTCTAGTCACTTTTAGATTTAACAAGCTCAAAAGGACAAGTGCTTGATGATATTTTCAAATTTAAAGATTCAATAAAGATAAAAAATGACTACTCAAGGTACTCTAGGCATAAAGGATTACTAGGTAATCGTGAATTGCATAATACCTCCCAACAAACCGAAAAGCATGAGCAGGCAATCTCCTTGAATGTTGTGTTTGGTGTATCATGTTTACAAGGCAGCAAACTCAGCTTCCTATGGATAAAGGATTGCAACCTATATGGGTCTCCCTTTATATATACGATGGTATGAGGAGCACAAGTCTGTGTCAGTGCTGTCTAATGCAATATCATTGTGAATGAAAATGACTAGGTTTAAAGACGTCAGAACATGTCTCTAGCTTCGAACACTAAATGTGCGCGTTAAGTTTCAATGCTTCCTTAGGTTAATTCATTAAATTTTAACAATTTATCTTGAATTAGGTTTCAATTTCAAGGCCCTACAACTGTCATCTGAAAACTTATATATGCAGCTATATGAGAAAATAAATCTTTGTATTCGATGAACATTTACATTAATTGAGGGATAGAGAACACACAATCAACGCAACAACCAAAGAATGAAATCTTTTACGAATACATGTCCTAAATGCACTTAATCTTCCTTTAACAACAACAAAAAATTTATTTCATTTCTCATGCCTATGATGATGCAATTCTAGCTTCTCAATAACACTATTAATGTAATATTTTCTCTTAATTAAACTAGAATGATGTTCTTCTTTTCATAAAATGAAAAATGAATCTTTCACATAAAGCACTTTAATGAAAATTTTCACAATTCCGAACAAACAAGCATCGATCAAATCCAAAGTAGGATAAATGAAACTAAAAGCAACTTCTTCCTTGAATCAAACAAACCAAATACATAAATGCTTCAATCAACAAACTAAGCAATGTAATCTATGCTCGAAAAGATAAAAGAGACACTCGAAATAAGAGAACAAACGAGACTCTTTCACTCATTCAATTGAAAATTAGGCAATGAAGACGTTACAATTGAAATATAGATTAAATGAAGCAACAAATCAGAAACTTGACACAATGAGTAAACAAACAAATGAACATTAATTGACCTAGATGCCCCAGGGTCATAGAAACCATAAAATATATATATATATATATATATATATATATATATATATATATATATAATATATATATATATATATATATATATATATATATATATATATATATATAGATATATACATATATATACATATATATAATACATATATATAACATATATATATACATATATATACATATTATATCATATATATATACATATATATATATACATATATATATATATATATATATATGTATGTATATATGTGTGTGTGTGTGTGTGTGTGTGTGTGTGTGTGTGTGTGTGTGTATCAAGCAATGAAACTTCAAGCCAATCAATCACTTCTGCGTGGAAGAAGAGAGTTTAAGGGTCAAGACACACTAGCACTAGAATGGGAGAAACTCTGATTTTTCTTAACTCAGAAACCAACACGACTTCTTGGCTGAAACTAGCACTAAAAAGGGGTTTGACGTGATTGTCAGGCTAAAACTAGCGTTGATCAATGGGACTATTTGGCTGAAACTAGTGTTGATCAGGGATCAGCGTGACTGTTTGGCTTAAACTACTATTGATCGAGGGATTCAAAGAAAAACTAAAAAATAACTTCACACAGTGCCAGACTTAACACACCAGAGGGTGGGCTAGTGTCTGTATGCCTTAAAACAGGTCAATACAGATCCATAAGACCATAAATAAACAAACTAGGCACACGAGTAGAAAAAATAGAGTGATGAAAAGGAGATGTATTTCCCCAGTATGGTCGCCAATTTGTGGTGTAGGAATATCCTCTCTACGGAAAAAGACGATCCCCGTAGCCCAAGAGAGTGGGTCTAGCCACAAACAAGACAATCTAATGTAAATTTCCTTATATTAGAATCGAATAAGGGGGCCTAACTCTTATAACGCTAATCCACTTGATGGTGATCTTGCTTCCTTGCTCTAGCTTCCTTTTGTTCAAGTACCTGAAGCAAACATGCAAGAAACAACAACAAACGTGATAGCATAAAATCGAATCCAAACTACTTAAAAGGTCAAGGAGTTCTAAGCTATCAAATGTAATATTACACTTGATATAGGAAATAAACCATTAGTTGTATTAAAATAAACTTCAAAGAGAAATACAACCAAAGCCTTGATGTTGGAGATCTCCTTTGCAGTATCCAAGTCCCACTACATGCCTTTTTAGCACTATTTTCCTCCTCTAGCTTGACATGAAATGGCTTCCAAGCTCTAAATCTCTCCCCTCATGCTTTAGCTACCAAAGACTAGTCTTTTGTCATCTAAGACTAATCTTCTTTTATCAAAATCTAAATATTTCATAATTTTGCCACTGGTTCTATCTCTCCACCACTTTCACTATGTGTTTTATTGTAACCAAAAAGGGTAAGAGGAAGTGGTTTATATAGGGATAGGAGGATAAGAATGAGATCCACTCAAGGGGTAAGAAGGTCTTATCTCCTTGGGAAGGTCCACTTTTAAGGGGGAAAGAACCTTACATGGAGTTCTCTACCCTTATCCAACCAAACAAACATCCAACACATCGCCACTAGAAGTTTCTAGACGTGAAACTCTATTTCCTTTTACAAAAATACTCCAGAAGTAGACCGACACGGGTATTGGGCTAACAGTAGTGCTGATTGACGCGGGTCACAGTGTAAAAATCTGCCATCAATGTGGGTGAGACACTGGGAAAGAGCGTTGATCTTAAAAACTGGGTTTTAAGAAGGATTCTCTAGAAATGTTTTGAAGGAAGTGGGAACTACTTCCTTCAAAATTCAAGGGATGGAAGAGCATAGGTTTCATGGTGAAATTATAACACAGTAATCACTACTAGGGTTCTCCGGGATCAGGAATGGGGAGTGACAGGAGAGTGACAAATTATTGCGTAACAACAAGGGAGTCCCTTCATTGCCCCAACAGTCCCTTAGTGACCTCCCATCTTACTACCTCTATGGCTTTCCCAACAAACAAACTCTCTCTTACAACTCAAGTTTTGGGAACTTGTGCATGATTTTCTCAATTAGAAAATGGATCTAATAATTCCTCACAAATTTTTCATCAATCATAAATGTTTTGGCACTATTTTTCATATATTTTGTTGTCATACCCATTCATGTGCAACCCACACCCTCTACATCTGTATTCCCTTCACAATTTTCTCTCTAGCATGAGATTTCATGGGTCAACTCCACAAATATGTGGGTCAATTCAAGAGCTTCTAGATGGGTACTAATGTTGATGCCTTTGGGTCATGTTTTTGCAAATCCTAACCTCTCATAATTGTAGAAAGTTGGTAGTTCAACCACCAACTCCCATCCAATTGATTTCTTGGAAATTGGGTTTTCACAATTTCAACTAAACAAAATAATTATGGCAAAGATTATTTTAGCAAGCACGATTCCAGTTTCTAGTCATGGTTCATGGTTAGTAGAGGTGCTTATTCCTTCATCGATTGTTTGGCTTTGTATTACAAAAAGCATACATACACATTGTTGTTGGCTTAACTTGCTCAACATTTACATGTCAATACCAAAAAAAATGATTTAATTAATTATAATATTAATGGGGGATCAAAATGGGGGTGTTATAGTTTCAAATAGGTCAATCAACTTCTTCTTACTTTGTTTTATAATGCCTTAGCTCTGATATGTAATATATGAATAATTGATTCTACTTACAACCATGGAAGTGGTGAGGTATATGAAACCACCTTCAACTTGCTAGTTTAAAACCTGGTGGAAGAATAGAGAAACTTTGAAGGTTTTTAGGTTTTATAAGACTTTGGGCTCTCTTAAGATTATTCTTGGATGCATCCTAAAGATAGGTTTGCTATCCAAGAACACAAGATGAACTGATGAATTTAAAAGATAAATCACATAATTAATTTGTGTAGGATTTGCTATTTATTTCACTAATTAGCTTAGGCAAGACTATTGCATGCATTCTCCACATTTAACCATATTTCAAATAATAAAAATAGTAATCTAATATTAAGATCATGATCAAGACAGATGCCAAATTGGTCCATGAGATCTATTTGTTTGTGGAACAAGGAATTGGGCTTCACATAATGATTTGATTACTCAGAGTTTATAAAAATGCACATACTCTACCTCCCTCCAGATTTGAACTTGTGATCTCTTAGGAGGAAACACATTCTCTTACCATTAAGTGCACTAAAATTAGGATGTAAACTCTTTTTTTCACCAAAAGCTAGTAGCTTATAACTTCCTAGCAACAAAACTAGACTTAAACAAATATGTTAAATGACATATTATAAGAAACATCATATGAAAATAATGAATCTTCTATATATCCATAATATCAAAAAATATTTTGTTTACTTTTGTGCTCTTTGAATTGTCAACTTATCTAGTTAAAAATGGTTAATTACTATAAAAGTTATTCTTACCAAGTTAAATAAATATAATAATTATAGAAAGACCAAAGCATGCCAAAGATTACCTCTATATAGAAGCAAAACAATACATCACATAGATAATAATGCAATATAATCCTTTTACTTTCATATACAAGATATGAAGGAAATAGGTAAAATCTCTCAATTTAAACACTCTAATGAGCTTACCTCCTACATATTTAACTTGAAGCATGCATAATCTTTGATTCAACCATAAGTATCAACATTGTAGAAAGGATTTTTAGATTCAAATGTATGCAATACTTTCTCAAAACTATTGCCACTTTCATATCTACATTCAACACACGCAATTCATTTATTTTATGGAGAAAACCTATTTGCTCCTTAGGGATTTCTATTTAGGATTTATTGCCAACTATCTGGCTATTACCCCAACTGTATAAACTATCAATGTAATTAGTAACCATTATTAAAAACCTTAAATCTCATTCATTATTCCTTTATTAATAGAAATTTGAAATCTCAATATAACCTGAATCCCCTCATTATCCCTTTTTTAGAACAAGACATCATATTTCCTTCTTCACCAATTTTCATACTATTAGCAAGGTTGAAATTAATTCTAACATCAAGTCCTTTGGCATGATTAAAAGATTCAACAAAAGAAAAACCAAAAAAGACAAGTTTTGTTGTGGAATTATAAAGAGAACTATGTTTGATACCTCAATACTTGCAATAAACACAACAAAAACACTTACCAGCATGTAAAATTGGCTCATAAATGACCAGATTGGCAACAAAGACCATATTGGAGTAGTACGATTTGCACCAGAGGTTTTGTATCAGTGACTAAAACAGGGACCGAAGGAAGCTGGACATTGGGGCTGCACCATATTGGTTGCACTAGTGATTTGCACCAGGGATTGCACCAGAAGTGGCAACTATGACCATCACATTGGCTCATAAACGACCATAATGGCAACATAGATCGTTGGAGTAGTATTATTTACACCAGGGATTGCACCAGAGGTGGCAATTGTGACCATGACATTGTCGAAAAGGAGCTCATAAACGACCAGATTGGAAATAGAGACCATATTGGAGTAGTAGGATTTACACTAGAGATTGCACTAGGGATTGCACCAGAGGTGGAAACTGTGATCATCACATTGTCAAAAAGGAGCTAGTTATAGGGGTTGCACTAGAGGTTTTGCATCAATGACCGAAACAGGGACTGAAGGAAGTTAGACATTGGTGTTTCACCAGATTGGTTGTACCTGTGATTTGTACTAGGGGTTGCATCAGAAGTGGCAACTGTGACCATCACATTATCGAAAAGGAGTTGGTCATAGGGGTTGCACTAGAGGTTTTGCATTAGTGACCAAAATGGGATCCGAAGGACTGAAGATTGGGGTCACCAGATTGGCAATAGAGACCATATTGGGGATGTAATGGGAGCTGGTCATTGGGGTTGCACCTGAGGTTTGTGCCAACTCCATGGATTTTTGGAGGCTGCACATATTCAAGGGATGTTTAACTCCCATGTTCTGGAGATTATTCATATTGGACTACTATTCCTTGCATCCCTCTATATCCTCTATTTAATAGTCATTGAACATTGTGGCTCTCAGCATAGGAGACCACATGTCCGTGTGAAAATGTTTTCTTAAGGTGTTAAAACTGGAGGAGGACATTGAGGCTAGGATCTAGTAGGACCAAACTAAGCTCATCTATCTCTGGAAGAAATGGATTCCTTCTTTTAACATCTCACAACCATGCAAGATTTAAGTTTCAGATGTTTCCATAAATGGTGGAGGTGCTAGGGGTGTTGGTGTTGTTGTTTCTATTAATTTACTTCTCATGGAAAATTATCATGGTTTGGTTTGAATGGTAACTTATACACTTGGTGTCGAAGCTAGATTGGAACCATTCCTCCTTTTCTCTTCTAGTAAGGGTTTCTTCTTTCATTGGTGTGCTTCCTATGGTGTATTGTTTTCCTTTGTTTTGAGTGGGTTGCACCAGTGGCGCTTCGGTGGCTTTGGGGTGGTGGATTACAATTCCGGTTTGTTAACCATGGTTCTACATTTTCTGGGTGATTTGAATTTTCTCCGTCCAATGGTTTTTCAATGATGACCGTTGATCTAATCTGACGCATTCATACCTTGGATATCATCCCACTATGTATCGGGGGTGGTGGATACATCGACTACGATGAGGTATTTATTTGAGTTGGTGGACATTATTGAATGTTTTTTACCCTTCTCTTCCTTGCTGACGTGATTTTGAATTTTATATTATACCGACTCGAGGTTGGTGTGATCTCAGATCCGGTTTTTTATTTTGGACTGCATGCTTGTACTTTTCTCCATTTATACACTCTATATTATTCCTTCCTCCAAATTGTTTATTTCTAGTTAGTGGTGACTTTCCTCTCTAACTTCTATATCGGTGGAGAGATTTCCATTTATGATTGGCATGCACTTTCCTTGGGGGGCTCTTCGAAGGACTATCTCAGGTAAGGATCCCATCTTCTCTCCTGGTGTTTTATCTTGTTATTGCATCTAATCATGTCACTATGACTATTATTCCAATCCATTTCGTATACCATGGTTCTCTATAGTCGGCTTAATATACCCCCTTTCTCTTATCCTTCTGATTTGACTCTCCCTTGACTCTACCCTCATTTATTCATGGCACACCTAATAGATTGCATTGCTTTCCTGGACGTTGATGTGTCCTCTCATGAGGATTTTATCCACGCCACCCTTGATGTTGAATGTGCACTATTATCGGACTATCCCTCTGGGTTGTGACAAAATTGCTTGGAACATTTGATCTTCCCCTCTTCAACTACATGCCATACAGGTGGCACACATACAACTTCTAGGAAACCTGACCATCATACTCTCCAGGGTGACCATTGGTCAGGGCAATGAACACCGGGGAAACCCATCAATCCGTCTACTATGACAAAACTCCTAATCTTCGACTACGATGTCATGTGGGATCAAATTTCTAGTCTGCAAAAGAGAGCAATCGTAGGTAGATTATTTTTCATAGATATTCAGGAACACAATATGCAACGATGGGTACATTCCAAATGGATTCATATTCTCAGCTACCTGCCGAAAATGAGCAGACTCATGAACGATTGGTTTAGCTTTCATTTTTTACATCAGGATGACCTGTAGTAGATTAGATAGCTTCCATGGGTTTGGGGTCGCAACTTCTTATTTCTCCATAATTGGTATGTGGGGTTTAATCCACTATAGAATACACTGAAGAAAAATTTCATCTGGGTGAAATTCCAGGTTTACCATTGGAGTTCTGGACCCGTAGAGTATTCTCTAAGATTGAAAACTGAATTGGTCGCTTCATCTATTTTGACCCAAAATGTCTAGGGCCTACTGATAAACGTGTGGCCTATATCCTGGTGGAACTGGGTTTCTCTGGGGTCCTTCCGGGATAGATTGATTCGGCATGGGATCATGTTGTTCATAGAAAACGTCTAAACTACTGGTGTATACCTTTTCGGTGCACTCTATGCCATCACACAGGGCATCTGCTGGAAAATTTCCCTCATAGACTATCACATGGTGGATATCATTGACATCACGATGGTAGATGAGGGATGCACATGAATGATGATGATCCTGGTCCTCTATCTCACTCAGGTATTGACATTTATTCTGAAAAAACATCTTGTTTTATATGATATTTCTACTCCCTCTCCTTGCAACTCCCCTCGTCATCCCACGAACCCTGTATCTCCTCATCGGGCCCCTCCATCAATGACTCCTCATGTCCTCATTCCTCCCTCTCCCCTTCATGCTCTACTTCCGTATCCTCCATCTCCCCCATTGACAAGTAATTCAATTCCAACTATTTATCAGTTTGTGAATCCCCCCTCCATCCCCCACTATCAGGATTTTTCTTCATCTACTTTTCACCCTCCTCCTGTGGGGCTTGCACCCTCTCCTCACTTGACCTCCTCCCCTTGATCTCCCATTCCCCCTTTGAGGCTGACTTCAAACCTTTCCCCACACAACTCTCTCAACATCGATATTGATTTCCTTATGGCCAACCTAGATATGGATCTCGTAGCTTTATCTATTAAAAATTCTCTCCACACATCTCCTCCATTTCTATCAGTCCATATTATGCTCGCAATATCATTGTTCGCAGGGGAGGTGGGCGGGGTTCCCGACATCATAAACCGAGTTCGTCGGATAAATCCCTACATTTCCTGGACTCTGATGGACTTTGTGACATTCCCATTTCTACTACATACTCTCAGACCCTTGGATCTAACACACCTGATAGTTTGATTACGAGATGAATTGTCTCTCTCTAAATTTGCATGGCCTGGGGGACCACTCCAAACTCCTATCCCTCAAACACCTTTTTGGTTCTATATGCCATTTTTTTATTTTGCTTCAAGAAACTATGACTGTCTCTTATCGGGTTTTCACATATTTTTGTAACATTTTTTCGAACTGGCATATGGTGGTAGTAGATTCAAATGGTATGTTTGGAGGCATGGCCACCCTTTGGGATCCCAGATGGGCCACCTTATCTGCATATAAATTTTTTGCAGGTATACTATTGATGGGCTATATTCAGGGGCATCAAGGTAGACTTCACATTCTGAATTTATATGCTCGATACAAGGACATATATACCTTTTGTAAGTGTATGGATGATTGTGATCTTCTCAATATTGGATCCTTGATTGTGGTTGGATATTTTAATGCCACACTATCTAGGGAGTAATGTGTTGGAAATAATACTGAGAGGGGGGGGGTGAATCAGTATTATCAAATTCTTCTCAATATACCTTCCAGATTTATACTTTAATTTATTCTTCAGATATTGATCATTAATTTGTATGTCAGTGCCATATAATAATGAACAAGAACAAGAAAAATAGATAGGCACACTAAAGAACACCAGATATAAGGTGGAAACCCAATGTGGGTGAAAACCACCTGCTGCAATATGTCTCTATCTTCTTTCAATTAGAAACTTCTTTTACAAGGATTTTGTACTGGTGCAGTCCTTTACCCGTACGCAGACTGCAACCTGCAGAGAGCTACAACTCTCTCTCGTTTTCCAGTCTCTCCTAGAAGGGAGCAACAACCCCCTTAGCTCTTTTACTTCTTTAAGGACCATGTTTCATAATTTTCAGACTGGTTCCAAGAAGATTAAATAATCATCAAGTACATGCAAATCACCCAATCTCCTTATACAATCAACTAATGAATCACCCAACTCTTCAGAATGCTGTAAACAGAAAAGTAATACCAGAAATCTAAACCCAGAACTCTACAGCAATAGATAAAAGACATCCAACAAATGTTTCAAGATAAGTCCGCAACTTCACCAAGAGGGGCCTGCAAATATCTGCAATGGTCGGTCTTCTACTCTGCGTATCTCTGCATCACTCGTTCATCTGTCCTGCGTACTTATGTTCAGATCCGCACCTGCATTGTCTGCCTGACAGCGTACCTCCGCACTGTGCCTTCTTCTACGCTGCGTACCTCGCACTGCGCCTTCTGCTTAGCTGCGTACCCCCGCACTGTGCTTTCTCCAAAGCTACGTACCTCGCACTACGCCTTTTGTTGCACTGCGTACCCCCGCACTGCGCTTTCTCCTGCGCTGCGTACCTCGCACTGCGCCTTCTGCTACGCTACGTACCCCCGCACTGTGCTTTCTCCTGCACTGCGTACCCCCGCACTTACACCATGGATCACCTGCGAACTTCTGATTAGGGCCAAATTAACAGTCCTCCAATGTGCCACAGTCAGTCAGATCCACATATCTGTTCATGCACCCGAGAGATCACGACTTATCAATAGATTCGCCTTAAGTTTTCTCCTTGATTTAGATCTAGCTTTTAAAACTAATCACCCAAAATTTCAGATCTTAAGATATTCAAATTTCACCAGTACCTAGCCAAGTGATCTCCTTTCCTTTTTATAGGCAAGCCTTTACTCAAACCATGGTCCAAAACCATAGGTATTCAATACTAGGAACCCAATACCTTGGATCAATACTTTTAGATGCAAAACCAGGTATCAAAACCATAGGATCAAATATGTCGGGCTAAATACCATGGACCATTCATAAAGATTCCCACGTGCACGCACTTTTCTGCATTGGAGTGAGTGAAACTGGGGCCGCATCTTCTGAACAGAGAACCTGCGTGTATGTCTGCACTTCTTGGTTGGCGTACCTGCGGGACCGCAGCTTCTCTTAGGATCACCTGCGGGTACATCATTTTCCATGATTTTGAGTGCCTGAACTGAGATCTGCCACTTGAGTGAGTTGCCATCAAGTACAACACCTGTACCATAGTGCCAAACCAGAATCATAATGCCAACAATCTCCCCCTTTGGACTTGATGGCAACCTCAAGATCCTCAACATCATTCTCCCCCTTTGACATCAAGGGCAAAGGGTTATGCTCCCCCTGAGAACATGCTTAGGCCTTTGCTTTGTTGATCATGCTCCCCTTGATAAACCAGATCTGCAAAAAGGAAAGAACTATCTGAACGAAGAACCACAATCCACCAAACACCATAAATGACCGTGAAAGAGATAGAGACACATTGCAGCAATATTTAGATCAGCATCCATGATCTCCTTCTGTACTTCCTCCAAGAGCTTCTATCATAATGCCAACAATGCATTATATGCTCCCCCTGAACCTGTGCCAATCGATTCTTCGACCAATCCACAACCCAGCAAATGTACGCGTATACCCCATATGAAACTTGCATACAACCAACAATCTCTGAAACAGATGAGATTCAACAACAAGATGATGTATCAACAACCCCCAGCTTTTTCCTGAGGTATTCAAAGGTCTCCCTGGGCAATGGTTTGGTGAGTATATCAGCAACTTGTTCCTTAGAAGGAACATACGCCAACTTGACCTTTTGCTCAAGCACTTGTTCCTTGAGAAAGTGATACTTGATTGGTATGTGCTTGGTCTTTGAATGCATGATTGGGTCTTATGAAATGTTGATTGCACTTGTATTATCACATAAGATGGAGATAGGTGGTGTACAAGTGATTTGAAAATCCTGTAAGGTTTGCATCATCCAAAGGAGTTGAGTGCAGCAAGATGCAGCTGCCACATATTCTGCTTCAACTGTAGATAAGGCAATCAAACTCTGTTTCTTGCTGAACCAAGATACTAATCTGGAACCCATAAAGAACGCACCACCACTTGTGCTCTTCCTGTCATCCACGCTTCCGGCCCAATCTGCATCTGTATAAGCATGAAGTGTGAGATCTGTATCTCTAGGATACCATAAGCCATAGTTTGAGTTCCTTGAAGGTACTTAAAGATTCTCTTCACTGCCTGAAGATGCGTCCCCTTTGGATTTGCCTGAAATCTCCCAACTATTCCTACTGCATGCATGATATCCGGTTAGGTACCTATCAAATAAAGTAGACTTCCAATCATAGATCTGTAGGTTGGTTGATGTACTGCTGCAGATTCATCATTTGCACTGAGGCTACATCCTGTGACCATGGGTGTACATACTGGTTTGCATCTTCCATGCCATATTTCTTCAAGATCTGTTTGAGATACTTGGTTTGAGATAAAAAGATTCCTCCTTCCTTTTGTTGGATTTGCAAACCAAGGAAATATGTCAGTTCTCCCAGCAAGGACATTTCAAATTCTTTCTGCATGACCAAGGCAAAGCTTTTACTCATGTCTTCTTCATTGCTGCCAAAAATAATGTCATCTACATACACAACAAGTATTAGCAATTTGTCATTTTCAATTTTTATATAAAGATTGCTATCTGCTGATCCTTTTGAAAAACCTTGTTGATGAAGATATTTGTCAAAACGATAGTACCAAGCCCTTGGAGCTTGTTTGAGCCCGTAGAGAGCCTTTTTCAATCTGCATACAAGATTTGGATCATTTCCAAGAATGAACCCATCTGGTTGTTCAATGTATACTTCTTCTTCCAAGTCTCCATTCAGAAAGGCTGATTTCACGTCCATTTGAAATACTTTGAAGTTTTGAAAACTTGAGAGAGCAAGGAACATTCGTATGGCCTCAAGTCTTGCAACGGGAGCAAAGGTTTCTTCAAAGTCTATTCCTTCTTGTTGCGCATACCCTTTACAAACAAGTCTGGCCTTGTTTCTAATTACTTCTCCATTTTCATTCAATTTATTTTTGAAGACCCATTTTGTTCCTATGACATTCTTATCTTTTGGTCTAGGTACCAGTTCCAAGTGTTGTTCTTTTCGATTTGCTCAAGTTCTTCATCCATTTCTTTTATCCAGCATTCATCTTTGCATGCCTCTTTCACATTTTGTGGTTCAGTAGAGGAGAGTAATGCCAAATAACTTGAGGCTTCTGCAACTGTTCTTCTTGTTTGTACACCTGCTTCTTTCTTCCCCATAATCTGAGATTCTGGATGGTTCTTCTGAACATATCTGGATGGAGTCTTTTCTTCTATTCTTGTCTACTCCTCTGGTTCTTCTTGAGGTTCTTTTTGAGGTTCTTCTTGAAATTCTTCTTCTTCATCATTCTGTCGTTGAGGATATCCTTCATCTTCTTCGATGTCTTCATGATGTACTTGTCTAGGAATGTATCCTTTTTCGTCAACCACTACATCAATGTTGTCAACAATTCTTCCAAGTCTTTTATTATAACACTTATATGCTTTGTTGTGGGGAGAATAACCAAGGAGAATGCCTTCATCTGCTCTAGGTTCAATTTTGCCAAGCTGTTCATCAGTATTTTTAATATAGCATTTGCTTCCAAAAATTTTAAAATGCTTTACCGAAGGAGTCTCTCCATACTAGAGCTCATGAGGAGTTTGAGTGTTGTTTACTCGGACATTTGTTTTGTTGAGAATAACAACCGCAGCAAATGCAGCTTCACCCCAGAAGGTTGCGGGAGTTACAGACTCATCAAGCATAGCACGAGCCATTTGTTGGACTGTTCTGTTCATCCTTTCCACCACTCCATTTTGCTGAGGAGTCCTAGCTATA
>APFE030172710.1:7361-18085 GCA_000404065.3 Pinus taeda
CTATGTGCGCATGTTATTGTTTCTGCTTCTGTAAATTGATGATCAACGTAGAGGAGGTTATGTATTATGCATGTATTCCACAATAGTGTATAATCGGGATAATCTCTGTGAATAAGTGTCATATTATTCAAAATTTCTACACTATGTACCATCATACAATTGGCATGTTCAATTTTTTTAGCATTTGTTTGTTATGCAATGTGAAACTAGGTTGGTTGGATATATGCACATTGCATTGTCGAAATCTTGCTGCTCATCGCTTGACAAAAAGGAATTTATCCTTGACATGAGAAGGTTCCAGTCCTCCATAGTTGGGGTTACATTCTTAAGATTCGTGAGCAATTGGAAGAATGCAATTTGAAGAGGGTCGGTCCCCTGTTAACGAATATGGTAGATAGTGTGATGACCATGTTAAAGTTGCGCCAAAGGGCATTGCCACATGATGTAGTGACATACATGGGGATGTCCTTCACAGGAGGTAGTTGGCCAAGATCACCAACAAGTATGATAGACCAATTGCCAAAAGGGACATTTTGATACGAAGGGAATACCTCCCTTAAACAATCATCTATGCGTGAAAGAAGTTTAGGCCCAATAAAGCTCATTTCATCAATTAAAATGTATTTGACATGACGAAGTTGATCTTGGAGATGTAGAAGTGGTTTGCGCTCAAGAGGATGCATTGAAACATGTGAAGGGAAGAATGGTTTGTAAGCGCCTTTATGTTAAATGTTGCAACACCTGTTGGAGCGAGTAGTGGCAATGGGATTGAATTGGGATCAGATTCAACAAGGAATGTATCTTTTTAGGTAATCAATTAAGTGAGACTTCCCCGTGCCAGTAGTACCTTAGATGAGAATTCTAAGTGGAGGAATGGAGGAAGTGGTCCGAAAGTGGGTGATCTAGTTTTCAACATTAGTTTTGTTGTGCTAATTTCAACTTCAGAATTAAAAACAACTTCTTATCATTTGCTTCATGTGCATAGGTTTCCTTTATGGTGTTTGTGAATGAATAAGTAAATTTATGTCAAGTTTTATGTTAAATTCATGAGAAAAATAGCATGAAAATAAAGTGCTAAAAAGAAGCAAAGAATGTACAACAAACCATCAAAATGAACACTTAACACAGTGTTTTGATGAAGGAGTTCACCCCTCCTAGGCTACATCTCCTTGGTCCATCTTCCATGACTCGGGCCTCTGTATTAGCTCAAAATAGAAAAAGTGTTGTTTATATTACTCTACTACTCCTAAAACCCGCTTCAATGTGCTCATAACATCAAAATAATCTAGGATTGTCTTTTCGTAATCCCAATTTGGTCAAATTTTGCAAAGTTATGGCAAAATCAATTTCTCCTAGGAATTCTCCACTAAAACTGGAGGAACTCCAGTTTACTCCACTAAAACTGGAGTTACAGTTGATTTTGGAGGACCGCCAAAAATGCCGCTAACTTAAATCCACATTTCATTAAATGATAAACAATGTTAATTACAGACTAATCCACAATTAGCGCATTAAGCGCGGTTATGGTAACTGTTGGCTTACGGTTCTCGCGGTAGAGGTCACATGACGGAATAAATGTGAACGGTTATGGTTTAGCTGGCCACCAGTTATGGATTAGCCGTTAGTCGCCGGATGTATGGTGGTGTTCACATGGGAGGGGGCTGGCCCACGGGCTTGGCTCCCTCTTCCCCCCAACTATCAAGTCATAAAACATTAAATATTTTTTGTAACCATTACTTGTTAAGTCACAAGTGTGGGTGTAATTGTAATGCGTGGAGTTTGTGTAGTGCAGGTCCCGGGTTCGACTCCCCAGCTTGCCATAAAATTTTGTTGCAGCGTGCTGATAGCCCCACTTTGGGGGAGGGACATGTGGTGGCCTCTGGGCTTGCCACTTGTCCCCTCCTCATTGGTCCACCTCCATCGAATAAAAACAAGCCAAATAACCAACCTGCAGACCAACCACAACACACCAATTGAAAAAACCTGATTGGACATTGACCAACTCGTTGAACCTACCCAGTCACCTGCCACGTCAGCAGTACAGACTGTTGACTATGCAGTGATTGTACTTTTTTTTCCTTTGTTTGGCAAAGCAGACATAACACGATATCTTCCTCATACGAACTTGGTTTTGAGTGAAATGAGTTGCGTTGGGATCGCATCACCGAGATGGACGTGGCCATTTAGGTTTCGAGCGATTCTGAGATGATTTTCGAGCTAAATAATGAGCACTTTATCAGGGGATGAGGGCAATGTTGAAAGCAAATTTTTGGGTTGGCAATAGTGAGGCGAGGGAGCAGGGAACTGGATAGGGGCTAGAATGGATTTGGGTGGATAAGTGACTAAAGTCTATGAAACATATGGTTGTCTCTTGAAAAGTAGAAGGGATAGTAGTATGGGACCAATTATGGTTTGAGTCAAAGTCGCGATGGCCAAGCATGTCAAGGTCATCAATTTCCATGTTGTTTTCAGGGTGTAGCTGAGAAAGGAATTGCCATTCATCCATGTCTACAAATTTAGAAGGGTTTGGCATAACGTTAGTGGAGGTGTCATGAAAGCAAGGGGAGAGGGGGTCTTCAAGGGCACGATGAACATGCCATGCAACATACACATTTCTTTTTTGTTCCCAATGTGAAATGATTGCTTCATCAGTGGAGCCAATGTCTAATGGGAGTGTGCGAAAAGAGAAGTATAGATGTAGTTCACTCTAGTAGAAAGAAGCATAACATGCATCAACAGGAGAAGGGATCGAGGAATAGCAAGTGAGGACATGAAAAATATTGGAAGGGTTTATTTGTTTCCATTGGTTATGTTTTCGGTGAGTAGAGAAGGACCATGAATATGCAGCCCCAAGAAGAGTTAGTGTTTCAAGTGAAGGATGTCTATCGATGTATGTTACAATGAAAGGTGGTGTTGGGAAGGGGGCACCTAGACCATGAGAAACATGTCTAAAAACAATTCTACTAACATTGAGGGAAACAAATGAGCAACTACAAAGTGAAAGGGGAAGTTTTTGTAGCATGTGGCATGTTTCTTGTGCGCTGATGTCCCTATTGACAACTATTTTTGTAAGATTTTTCGGACAACATTAACAACAAGTGCTTCGGGGTGGACAGCCTGCAAGACACATGGCAACATTTGGCAATATTTTTTTGATCTTGTCTTTGGTTTCACTGCATATTTCAAGATGTAGTGGAGAACAACATGGTGAGACAAAACCAGTTGGCAGTCGATGTTTTCTTTGTGTATGGATAACATGTCAGAGTTGTGTACATTTAACTTGTCGTCTATTAGAGTTGGTCTTTTCGTCCCTCTGTCAATGATCAAAATCTCTTTTGTTGCATTTCATTTTTAGGTGTCTCATTCAGTCCAGTCATTTGCATTCCATTAGGAGCATCGATTTTCTGACGGAACGGTCTTGCCACTCATCTCCCTCATGTCATGTATCTGCTGGTCCGTGTCTATACATCAAAATCAATTTTAAAGTCATTCACAGTCCTATTTGGTCTCTTGGTCAACAAAAGGGTCATTTTAGTCATTAGGTCTAGGGTTTCGTCTTCAAAAAAGTCTAATAATGTCCACAGGCACATGAGGGAGGTTCAAAATCAGTTTTCATTGCAAAATTTCATCGGCAATATGCTTGATCATGATTCTTCTTCAAAACTGTGTTTTGAAGAAGAAATCATCAAATTTATGGTTTGTAATAAATATGCAATTTTTTAAAGTTTTTCAGTCATGAGGTACTTCAGGCGCAGCCCTGGTCATCCTTTGCCGAAATTACATGCCAATCATCTCTGCAAAAAGAGATAGAGTTTCATCATTCAACCAACAAATCAAATGGAAACAAAATCAGAGTTTGTATTAAAAAGTGAAAGTGCCAAAAGTTCTGCAAACATTATGAAAGTGGGTTTCATGAGCTAAAATCTCAAAGGCTTTTTGTTTATAAGCAATTCCTTCATTTGAAAAGATCATTTGTAAAAGAGAAGCAAGGCAGGGCAATCAAGTGAGAAATTGGGTGAAAAACGCATTAAATTGCTAGGCGCAGGACACTGGGCCCCAAAATGCAGTGCACTTTTACACATGCGCGGTGCATTGGTGAGGCGCGGCGCATACAGACAGAGGGTTCAAAAATTGCTAGAACTTGCCCAAATCGCTCAAATCGCCCAAAAATGCACGGATTTGTCAGTTAGAGCCTCCATTATCATTTTCTATCCAAGTTGGGTGCTTACTTCATGTTGCTTGTTTCATGGTGATTGATTAAAGAAGTTGAATCCTATCATTTCAAGTTCCTCCAAAAAAAATTGTTGCCTAGGGTTTTGATGACTATTTTGCCACCAAGTTTACTCCCTTATCCCTTTTTCATTGATTCCCTTATTCCTTAAGTTCCACTACCCCCTTAAATCACTAATCCCTTATCCTAAGTTCCCTTTCCCAAAATCCCAAATGCACCAAACCCTAGTCTCATACTTAAAATTCCCAAACCCTAATGGCTGTCCCAAGAGCTTTATATCACCATTCAACTGAGTCTACCATCATTCAGAGGATTGGCATCATCATGTCAGGTTCCAATGGGTCATTTTACACCTTGTTCATGCTTTAGTTGCGCCTAGGCAAGGTTCATTTCCCTCTCCTAGGGTTTTGAAGACAATTTCTCTTGGATGGTCAAATCATCAGCAAAACTTGTATCCCGATGTTCATACACCTTCCCTTATCCTTAATTTACTTTATTAAACACTTTCCATCACTGAGATCCCTCAAATTCCTCATTTTCGCACAAACCCTAGTTTCTTGCTACAACTTGACAATTTCCTAGGTTGGGCATGTGTTTATACCTTTTGGACCCCTTCCCCTCACTCAATATTTGACATTACACTTTCCCCTACTTCCTAACATCCCTCCCTACTTCCCAAAATTTTCTCAAGAATTTAGAAGCCCCTTATCCCCTTCATTTTACTTCATTTCGACAAATCCCCTATTCCACCCATCGGGGTAGGTTTTACTCAAATGATTCTTTTGAGCAAGGAAAGATGAATTTGGAAAAAATAAGAGAGGTTAGTGTCCAAAATATTCCAAGGAAGAAGAACCTCCTTCACTTTTTACACAGGTGTCGTGGTTTTAGAGAAATGTCAAAAATACAGTCGCCTCGGGAGAATTGATGCACCTCTAAAGTGACCTTGGGAAAATCAAGTTCTCTCCTAGATTGGTTAGCCAAATGACTTGCATGATGAGTCAAATGATAACTAGACACAAATATATTTCCAACGAGCTATCATGAACTCAATTTGGAGTTGAGGAACACTTTCAAAAGTTGACTGCAACAACACTCTGCCTTGAGGCAGCCTCATTTGGCACATTTTGACCAATATTGGGAGATTTGACTTTTGACAAGGAAAATGAGCTCCAAATTGAAAAATTCTAGTTGGTTTGGAAAGTAGACTCAAATACCTTTCCAAATAGCTATCCTAGACCCAATTTGGACACCGTGAAGGCCCTCAAAACTGGTCTTCAAAAACGCACTACGCACAGAAATTTTAACACAGGGTTTTCCTCCCTATGCGCCGCACCACGTGGCGCTCGCTTTTGCTAGAGGGATCCAAATCACAAAAAATTTGCATTTCTGGATTTGGCATGAAAAATTATGGTTTATTTTTCATGGCCAAGAAATTTGGGCAGGTTTTGGGCCCTCAAAGAAGTCAAAAACACTCAAAAAATGACCTCACTGCCCCTATTTTGACACACATGAAGCAGTCTTGGGAGATTGGATATTTGGAGGGACAAATAGACACCAAATCTAGATATTCCACTTGGGTTGGAAAGTAGACAGGCAGTTCTTTCGAACGAGCTATCATGAGCTCAATTTAGACTTCGGGAAGTGCCTCAAAATCAGCTCCAAAGTGGCACGATGCATAGAGAATTTGGGCGCGACACATAGAGAAATTTGGCCTCATTTTCACTCTTCAGCTCATAAATTCGACCAGTTTTGACTAGTTTTACTTTTTGATGTAACTATTGATATACCATGATGTAATTTGATGACCATGATGTAATATCGACACATTTTTAATTGTTATAGAGGATTCATTCACCAAAAGGTGAAAATTGAATGAATGAATCAGTTTCCTGGCATATAGAGGCAAGTTGTTTGATTGCCTAGATTTCAGTTCCTTGTTTAGAATTGGTTCAAACAGCTCCTAGAATTATTAGCTCGACCCCTAGAGGCCAGGGAATAGGTTTGACTTGTCTATATTATGTGATTTCTAAGTCATTTTCATGGTTGGACATTTGGGATTGCTTGGCACACCATTGTACATTCTATCTCTACATTTTTGGCTAAGGAAAGACCAAGGTTTTGCAGCACTTGTTGGGATCCATGTGGCTCTATGTTTTGATGGTGTTTTTATCTATGTAATTGTAAGTTCACTGATGTTTATGTGTATCATTTTCCCTTCTCTTTTCTTCTGAAATTAAACAAATGAGTGATTAAGGTAGAATTCATTGGACTGCTGTGCTCTGCCTTGTGATTTTGTTTAATTTTACATGTTTTCATCTGTTTGAGGAGGACTCTTGAGACCCTCTTTCTCTCCTTAACTCCTCACTAGTCTGATTCATCCATTCATTCAATCTAAAGCATCAAAACTATTTCCTTCCTTGCCCCAATCAGAACTCTGCAAAAACTAGGCCTCATCCCCGGACCCAAAATTGCCTTTCCCTTTTTCCAACAAAAACCCCCAAAAACTCAAATCAAATCCTTGCACTTCATACCTAGCCTAAGATTAGCTTCTATTTCAATCATATCAAGCCCCATCGATTATATTTTGTTGATATTGGCCGAGAGAGAGCCCTCTCTTGTCCTCGTAGGGCTAGCTACGAGGCTGAGCGTGGTTTGATGTGGACCTAGAAGCTTACCTTTTTCAGCCTGAGGTAAATATAGGCTCTAACATCATCATTACGAGAAAGGACATATTTATTTCGTCCATTTTCATCAATCATAAATCATCAAATAAGATGTGGGATGCAAATCCATTGGAACTCCATAGCAGAAAACAAGAGTAAGGCCCTTTTTGTGAAGACATGAAGAGGGGTGGAATTTTGTATGCAGTTGAACACAATTAACAAGGTCCTCGTAGTCTTGAATGCGAGAGGATGTAAATATCAATGGCAATGGGAGGATGCATGAGTCATGCTTTATAGAGCGGTGTACATAAGGTTCACGTTGTTCAGCAGGCCGATGATTCCAAGCAGAGATGTGTTGATCGAAATAGGAATTTTCTCTATCAACCACGGCTTGGTCAAGCTAATCGAGGTTGTCGATATCAGGTGCGTTTTTCAACCAAAGGAAACCATTTATGTGTGTAGAGCCCCTATGTTTCCACTCATACTTGTAAAGACGAGAAAGGAAAATTTGTGAGGCGAGTGTAGATATAGGAAAAAAACAAAGAGGAGAAGGATGGTTAGACAAAAACCTGCACCATAAATCCTTTGCATGGAAACCTTTTTGTAAGACCTCTTTGAGGAATACTGTGAATTGACAATGAATGTACTGTGATGCAAGATGTGGATTCTTGATTATATTGTGGGATCTCCATCGAGACACCTTTGATGAATCCGGGGGGGATCGCCATGCATGACCATGTGCAGGTCATGCCATTTGGTGTCAGCTGCACTAAGGGTGAAGAAGAAAGTAGGGCTACCTATTTATGTGATCATATTAATGAGTTCACTTATGCACGTGTTCCAGAACAAGCGTGTCCCCCTAAGGCTTGACCCGAAGCGCATAGTCTGGTAAGGAAGAATGGAATCAGGGATGTCATGGAGGCATGCAGGAAGGTTTGCAACGGCAATTGGCAAGCCCTATTCAAGGTTTATTTTCATGAAACACCAATAGTTTCTTAACTACGATGTCGCAACATAATATTGTACAAGTAATACCAAAATCTTGGATGTTGGATAAAATGGTTATCATAGTAGTGTATGAGGTGCAAAGCATATTCTTGCATTTCAACTTTTCTAAGCCATGGTTGACCAATCATGGCAACCCCTATGGGGAAGAGCGTGGGGAAGGCCATAGTAAAGAGGCCTTTCGTGGTGTATTCATTGATAACGGAGAGGGAAATAGAGGGCCAGGAAAGTGAAGTAGTGGAATCAGGATGGGGAAAGTGTAGGTAGTTGCATATTTCTTTAAGCTTAGTATGGAAATTTGGGAGTGTTGATACAAATGAGGATGGTTGCAGGATTTTTGGGGTGGGTTGTGCAGGGATGTCATCATCCAAAGTAGGGAAGGCAAGTCCTGGTTCAAAATAGGAGGGGGTGATGCGATGAAGGAGAGAAGAGATATCAGTAGGGTGAGTCAACAAGGCATATATTGTAGCTTGGTCCACATGGACATCCTTAAAGTAGGGATCATGGGCTAGTTTATACTATAAAGCTGCAACAACATGTGTCCTACCTACAATGAAATCATATGTTTTGTGGTCAGAGCCATGTCTAGTAACAACTACGATGTCCAATTCGGAAACCAAGTCTGGCAAGATGTTGGCAATAACAGTTATGTCTTGGGGGAAACACATAGTATGACCAATTTACTGATTTTTGGTAGCATCGGATGTGCTCTAGCTCCAAAATTTTGTGGAGGGGCTAGAACACATGAGATCTCCAAGATCGATAAATTGTTTGGTGAAATTCCACATGGATTGTGTTCTATTAAAATCATTAATATTTTTAATGGGGTTCCTAAGTCTAAACTTAGGAAAATAAAAATGTTAATGGGTATTAATGAAAATATGGGTGAGAAGCTTTTAAGTGACGAAGATAAAGTCTAATTTAATCTTAGTCATTGATTAGGGATTTAATCTCGGTTGTTGATTCATCAACAGGAAAAGTATAAGAGGAGGCTTGAGGGTCAGTTGGAGGAACACCAAGTTGATCAGTTAGTTTGATTTTTCTAGGGCGAGGTTTGCTGAGAAAATCGAACAAGTGATCTGAGTTCAGTGAGAGGGGCAAAAACAGAGATTTGGATTGGAGAGGAAGTTCTGAGCCAAAGTGTACATAGTAGAGAGGCAGCTTGAGCATGAGGGAGGCAACGCAGAGGCCTACGTAGCCCAAGAGGAGCTCACGCAGTCTAGAGGGGCTCTTGTAGTGGTAGTGCAAAGTATTCATCAGTAGTCCGAGATTTTGCTGGAGAAGTGAGGTTCTGAGCCGAGAGGGCTGAACAACAGCCTTCATCCAGCAAATCGATCCAACATAAGAGGAGACACAACTCTCTAGAGACCAGACGCTAGCCCACACAGTGATTTCATAGGGACTTTACAGTGTTTGCTGAGAGGGTGTCAGATCACTCATTGGATTAGTTGTGATTTGGGGAGTGAGGTAAACCCTTGAATGCATTTCTTGTTGCCATGAATTATCTGTAAGGTTAGCGAGGCAACCTGTTGTACTCAGATTTTGCTTGCTTAATAATACAAACCTTTTATCTGTTGCACCGATTTTCCCACATTGGGTTTTTACGGAGACATGTTGTCGAAAAATAACAGTGTCCCTTGTGTGTTTGTCTCATCTATTGTTTCAGTTTATGATCTGTATGTTAGTGTAGTCTGTAGTAGTGTTTACATCACTATTTATCTAATTAAATAACTTGTTGAATGAAATAACAAGTAGGAGATGGTAAACCCGTAATTGCACTAGGTATATGTATGTAAAGATTCAGAATTTTTCACACAGTGTACTTGTACTGCCCACCTCATGCATGGGTGACTTGTAAGATTGGGTTGACATGCAATATGAGCATTTCCTCTATTTGTGTTAGCGCAACAAGGAAAAATAGTTGGCTGCCAAGGTCCATGTTTTTTGCAAGGGAGAAGCGGTGGGTGGAATCGTAGTTGCACATTGGGAGCAACAAATGTTACCATGCAAGAACCTTGTTTTCATATTTGGGTATGATTCCTTGCATATGGAGCATACATTCAAGGGAGAGATGTCATCTATCCTTTCACGAAATCAATGGTGTGTATGGTTAAGGGCAAGGTTGAACAATTATGGGGATGGGAGGGCAGAGAAGCATGTGTCGATGGTGGGATGTGTGATGTAGATGGGCAAGAAGTGGTAGTGAATGGAGGAAGTTGAAGGGAAGGTAGATTGGGAGTAGGGAATGTTGAAGGAGACAGGTTTGCAAGCGAAGTTTGGAGATGTTGGGGAAGAGAAACATTATGCGAGGGTATAGATGGAAAGGTTTGGGAGTTTACACTAGCTTCATATTTGAGACGTCTTTGTTTGTTGTAGGTGTCTTTATTATGTGCATAGAGGAGTCTCTTGCAAACATTTCTTGAGGGGTTTCCAAAAGACTCTAGCATGTCCATCCTTGTACAAACATGGGGACACGAAAAATAGTGAATACAGTAGATAAGAGAGAGTAGTATTGAGCGCAAATAAAGAGTACATGGAGGAGTGTTCATAGGAGGAATAATGTTTAATGGAAGGGGGGGAATAAATCTAAATTCAAAAGGGAAGCAAATAGGAGGAAGTGTTTATTTCTTTTTCTTTTTTTTTTGCAAATTGTAAAAGAGCGTGTACATCCACATAGTATTGTCTTTATTTTTATTTTTAAATATATTTTGGAAATTGCAAAAGAGTGTCCACATCCA
Source organism: Pinus taeda (assembly GCA_000404065.3). NCBI lineage: Eukaryota > Viridiplantae > Streptophyta > Pinopsida > Pinales > Pinaceae > Pinus > Pinus taeda. Next base: position 17,999 of record APFE030172710.1, read on the forward strand.
CATATTAGTTGTGTGACATGAAGATATGCATAAGGCAAGAAGAATAAAGATTCAATATGCGAGATAAGTAAAGATCAATTATATATA
>APFE030172710.1:23979-40609 GCA_000404065.3 Pinus taeda
TATTTGTTGCTCATAATGATGAAGTGAGCAAACTTTGGCATGAGCGATTTGGTCACTTAAACTATCGCTCCCTTCAGAATCTATGTAAAGAAAATACGGTGACAGGTCTTCCAATGGTATCTTACAAAGATGGTGTTTGTTTCGGATGTGTACTCGAAAAACATCATCGGGATAGCTTTGAAAAACGTGCCTCTTGGCACACCTAAGCCCTTTAAAACTTGTGCATAGTGATTTATGTGGTCCACTTCCAGTTGTTTCATTCTCTGGCTACAAGTATTTCTTAACTTTCATTGATGATTTCTCCAGATGCACTTGGGTATACTTCTTAAAACTCAAGAGTGGAGTATTTAACATGTTCTTGGCCTTTGTTGAAAAACAATCTGGACATCAAATTCTTAAGCTAAGATTTGATAATTGCGGAGAATATGTTAACAACAAATTCATCAACTTTTGCACCGAAAATAGAATTCAAATGCAACATACTGCTCCATATACTCCGCAACAAAATGGTGTAGCTGAAAGGAAGAATCACACTTTAAAGGAAATGGCTAATTGTATGCTTAAATCTAAAGGACTTAGTCTTAATTTTTGGGCAGAAGCAATCAACTATGCAAATTACATAATAAATCGCACTCCTACTAAGGTTTTAAATAATATCACTCCAGAAGAAGCATGGAGCTCAATTAAACTAGATGTAAGTCACTTTCGTGTTTTTTGAAGTGAAGCATGGGCCCATATTCCATATGAGAAACATAAAACTTTAGAACCTAAGAGTGAAAAATGTATTTTTGTTGGATATTCTGAAGATGTCAAAGGATATAGATTTATTCCACTTAAGTCCAAAAATGTTATCATTAGAAGAGATGTAAAGTTTGTTGAAAATATATCGGCCTACGAGCCTAGTTTGGCAGATGTGCCACCTCTTTCTATCTCTTCTACTTTTGAAAACATTTCTTCTTCAGATGATGAAAGCAAGGATGACAATCCCCCCCACCTTCTTAGGATCCTCCTTCAACTCCTCAGCTTCCAAAATAGGTTCGTGCTACTCGAGATGCAGCAGGTGCTCTTGCCGGTGATCCTACAGATCAACGATGTACACGTTCTCAGTTCGATAGAGCCTCTTCTTTATTGGCTCAAGCTTCAGTAAATTATGATCCTGACACCTTTGCAGAAGCTTCAGGCCATCTATATTGGGATGCAACTATGAATGAAGAATATTGTTTATTATTAGCAAATGATACATGGGATCTTGTTCCCCTACCAAAGGGATTAAAACTTGTTAGATGCAAATGGGTTTACAAAACCAAGTATGGACCAGATGCAAAAGTTGATAAACAAAAAACTCGTCTTGTTGCTAAGGGTTTTCCACAAGTTGAAGGCATTGACTATGCTGAAACCTTCTCCCTTGTTGCCAAAATGAACTCTATATGCCTTATTCTTTCCCTTGCTGCCTCTTTCAAATGGGAAGTCCATCAGATGGATGTTAAATCTGCCTTCTTGCATGGGGACTTGCATGAAGAAATCTATATGGAACAACCTATTGGCTTTATACAAACAAACTCCAGCCTTGTATGTTGGCTTAAGAAATCCCTTTATGGTCTCAAGCAAACTCCTTAGGATTGGTATGCCAAAATGGATAGCTTTCTTTTAGAAACTGGACTTTCTAGGTGTCATTCTAACAATACTGTTTACACCAAGAAAGTGGGCAAGTCTCTTATCATTCTTGTTCTTTATGTTGATGATCTTATCCTTACTGGCAGTGATCCCAACCTTATAAACCATGTGAAGTACAACCTTAAAAATAAGTTTGAAATGGGAGACTTAGGACACTTGCAATATTTTCTTGGTCTTCAAGTCTTGCAATCCAAGGAAGGTATTTCCCTTTACCAGTCCAAGTATGCCTGTGATCTTCTACGCCATTTTCACGTGGAAGACTATAAGCCAGCCCCTTCTCCTTTTCAGTATGGAGCCAAAATTTCAGTCACTTGTACTTCCCCTGAAGTTGATGCTACCTTATACCGTCAACTTGTAAGAAAACTTTTGTATCTGACCCATACTCGTCCCGACCTTTCCTTTGTTGTTGGCCTTATTGCTCGGTTTATGCAAAACCCACAAGAAAGTCATTGGAAAGCAGCGAAAAGAATATTTCGTTAGGTTCGAGGTACAGTTCAATTTGGGATTCATTACAGTGCAGAAGCATCTCCTCTATTGGTTGGTTTCGCTGATTCTAATTGGGTTGGTGACCTTGATGATCAGAAGTCTACTGCAGGTTATGTGTTCACTCTTGGTTCAGGACCTATTACATGGGTTTGCAAGAAACAAAGTGCCATTTTTCTTTCTTCAATAGAAGAAAAGTATCGTGGTGCTGTAGAAGCTAGTAAGGAAGCCCTGTGGCTTCGTCAGATCCTATCAGAGTTTAGCTTTAAGCAACAGAATCTAGCTACACTTTGGTGTGATAATAAAAGTGCCATTCAACTATGCAAAGATCCAGTCCAACATCAGCGCAGCAAACACATTGAACTACACATGCACTTCATCGGAAAAGCTCACTCATGACCATGTTCTTGATGTGCAATATTGTTCAACAGATGATCAAGTTGCAGACATCTTTACAAAGGCTCTCATAGAGGCGAAGTTTACTAAACTTCGATTTATGGTTGGAGTTCAGGAAGCTGTCACTAAGGGGGGATAGGCTCTAGTGCCTCCTTCCTTCTCCTATTGTGTCATATTTGTACATCCTTCAATCCTATCCCAAGTTATTCTTAAGGGGCGAATGTTAGGATATTCGACACATAGGAAATAGTTAAGTATAAACTGGTTATGTAGAGTTAGGTAAAGTGTGTTTCTTTACTATGTACTTTTGTAACTTACAATCTGACAGTCACGATATGTTCTAGACATGAATTGATCCGATGGTTCATTCTCTCCTCGATATTACCGACACTTGATTTGTGGCTTAACACCTGATTGGTCCATGATCTTTATTTAAAGATCATGGAGGGTCATTTGTAGGGCAACCGTTCATGAGAGAAGCTTATGTAAATTTTCATTCTTTTATTAATAAATTTCCTGAAGTGGCCGCGTTGGCTCAGGCCGTGGACTGTTTCCCTCTTTGAGGGTTTTAACCACGTCAACAATACTGATGTATTGATTTGTGATCTGTTTGTGAGTGGTGTCCTTTGGTGTTCTGTCAGAGGAACTTACCCCGTAAATTCCTACAAATGAACCACAGTAAAACCCTAAACCCCAATTTCCAGTGGATACAACCTTGAAGTGCGCACCCAGAACCCATGTTAAACGGGGTTAGGTTAAGTTAGAACCCACACTGGGTTAAGTCACGTGTGTCCCCACCAATTTTTGGTATTATAACATAGTCCTATTCTTTAGTGAAAATGGAGGTAGGAAGGAGAGGTCAAGGTAGAAGAAGAATAGCAGATGATGAGCTATGAGAAGAAATTAGAACCTTGTCAGCATGATTAGCAACAGTAGAAGCAGGAAGATGAAGAGATCCCGAGGGTGGTGACGACAGTGAAGAAGAGAATGTGACTACGATAGATGGATCAAATGAAGATGGACCAGAACTCAAAGTGTTAAAATAAGTCCTGATGGCTAGCAGCAAGCGTAAGCCCGAACTTCCTAATTATGATGGGAGTCTGTCTGCTGAAGCATTATTAGATTGGATAAGTGTGATGGACAAATATTTTGAATATGAGGAGATTAGTAAGGATAAAACGATCAGGTTTGTTGTTACTATATTGAAAGGACATGCAACACTGTGGTGGGATGGTGTGCAAACAAAGAGGAGAAGATTGAACAAGCCTTTGATTAAGAAATAGGACAAAACGATCGCGAAAATGAAGAATACGTTTTTACCTAAAGATTATCAAATTACTCTTTATAGACAGGTCCAGAATCTAAGGCAAAGAACGATGACTGTGAGGGAGTATACATAGGAATTTTATAAAGTAAATTTGAGAGCTGGATACGTGGAAGATACTCTTGAGAAAATAGAAAGATTTGTGAATGGTTTGAGGATGGAAATTTTATATGAGATTGGTATTCTATATCCTAGAACTGTGGAGGAAGCATATCAGAATTCTTTGAAAGCAGAAGAGAAAATTACCAGAAAACAAAATGCAAGAAGGGGATGTGATTCCAATAAAGGAAGAGGACATGCTTTCAGTAGAGGAATAACTACCAGTAGTCATGAAGAGGGCAGTAGCTCGAAGACCTTAGGACAGTCGGAAAGAGAAGGTAACACGAGAGGGGGAAGGCCATACAATTTTGGTAGAGGTAATGGCAGAGGCAGAGGTAATGCCTACCAGTGTTACAAGTGTCACATATAAGGGCACAGATCCTTTGAATGTCCTAAAGGTGAAAAGACTGGACAACCGGGAGCATATGTTGCTCAACTAGAAGAAGGAGAAGCACCGCCACAAGAGGTGGAAAATGTGGTTGAGACAAGTGAAGCCTTGGTACTGAACAAGGTCTTGTTGAAACCAGCTAAAGAGGAAGCTGATTCAACACAGAGGAAAGAATTATTCCAGACTCTGTGCAATTCCCATGGAAAATGTTGTAAGTTGATTATAGATAGCGGAAGCATTAAAAACTAAGTATCTACAGAAATGGTGGAGAAATTGGGGTTAAAAAGGTTGAAGCACCCAACACCATATAAAGTGTCCTGGTTGCAAAAAGGACACCAACTGTTGGTTGAAGAGCAGTGTGAAGTGGAATTTCATATTGACAGGTACAAAGACAAATTAATTTGCGATATCATGCCTATGAATGTGTGCCATATCCTATTAGGTAGACCCTGGCAATATGATTGGAAAGTTGTTCATGATGGAGAAAAGAACTGTTATAAATTTGTGAAAGATGGAGTAAAACATACCTTAGTTCCTATGAAGGAAGAAAATACAGCAGAGACTAATGGAGTGAAGGCACTACTGATGGGAGGAAAAGAGTTCCTACAATAGATTGAAGACAGTGATATAGGCTATGTAGTGGTGCGAAGGGCAAAGACAATAGTATTGCATACAAAGATTGCTGATTTACCTGTAGAGATACAAGACATGTTGCAAGAATTTAATGACATTGTGATAGATGATCTACCAGACAAACTGCCACCAAAATGGAGCTTCAATCATGTTGAAGCCCCAAAAATCGGGTCTACAACAAGGGGGATAGCCACCCGGTCCGGACCTTGAAAGCAACACCTTTTCCGTCTGGGATGGTGGGTCCGATTGGGGATAATGGGACCAGTTTCTCAATTTGTGTGTGTTAATAAGAATTGATATTTCTGTTTTCTAAATATTTCTAAGTAAAATGATTTTAATCTAAGTCTAATTTAAAAATGCAATTGTATTCTAATGAATAGAAATATTTAAGTCTAAAAACTAACCTGAGATTCAATTTTTCACTTATGCGATCTAAAATAATTTCGAACAACAATTGGTAATAAAGATCATTCAATCGCTACAAGAAAAGAATTCGATAAAAATGAATTGTTTTGCATAAAAAGTTAGCCGAAACAATTGTGAGAATCATATCGCATAATAAGTCATTCTTATATTGAGCATAAACAAAATAGTCATCACCGTACAAAAGTACCAAATGATAACTCAAACATTCAAGCTTTCATATATAAATAACTAAGCATAAAATATTACTTAGACACATAAGCAGAAATCGTTAAGAGATAAAAGTGCCATTGATAACAAGTCCTACTCATGAGCTTCAGCAATATAGATTTATTTCTTCCTAATTCAACATCTACTAAGAGTACAAAAGTGCATTTCAGTAGCAGACATTAAACACAGATATCAATAATCTTGTTCCATTCATTCATCAAAACCTCCTCTGAGGGTGCAAAAGTGCATGTTCTGAGGAAATGTTTTTGACAAATTTCAGGATCCCTCTGTAAATGCATGAGAGGGGTTAAAATACTACTTCCTAAATACTAAAAATAGTTTATTATAGAAATATAGGAGGAGGTTTAAATGACCGTCCTCATCTAAGGCAAAAATAAATCAAAACTAAAACTAAAACTGAATCTGGAATTAACTATCTATGTATCTGTTCTCTGTGGTCGCAAGCATTCAGCATCGGCTTGAGGGGCGTCGGTTGGCCAACCTCCTATTTTAGTTGCCCTGTGAAAACAGAATTGGCGAGTGCTAGCACTATCTTCTCGGTAGAGTTTGTAAGGCATTTGAGAGTCATGCATTGACTGTGCGGTTTAACCAAGTACTGCCAGTAAGTTTCCCAATTCAACTTCGTTAACTTCTTGATGGAATCTACCCTTTCCTCAGCGTTTTGTCTCCAACTTGTCTGTAGTTGCTGTGCTTTTAGGAGAAATCCCAGTGTAGTCTCTGAAATGAGGTTTGCTCTATGTAGGTTTTCATTGACACAGTTAATGACGTTGTTTGCCGATGTAGCTGCTTCTTATGCTGCCTGTTCCACCTTTAGCCTTTAGCGCTTTTCCCCGTGGTTTTCCGGCTTACATGCGACTGAGCACTCGGGGGCTTTCCTTCTCGAGGGGTTTTGCCCAGCGATGCACAAATCACGCATCAGAAACTGCTTCCTTTTTTCGATCCGAGCTTCCTAGGTGTTGTTTTTTGCCTCCTGCGCGGTTTTGATGGGCCTTGGTTAGTGCGCTTTGCCTTTTTCAGTGGTTCTTCCCTCACTAACCAGTTCTTGGTACACTCCGCCAAATCTTCATTTTATTTGGTAAAATTCTCCACGAACTGCTTGTTGTAGGTTGCCTGCAGCTCTGGTAGATTACACATAAGCCTTAAATCTTGTGCAGTGAATGACCCAATGAGGTTTTGGCCTCGAGTCTTGAATTGTTTGTCTGTTATATTGACACTGTCTAGTACCCACTTGACCACGTCTATGTATGGAAGAATCTTCGGCCTTGTTGCTATTTGGTACAAGAACGAACATGCAAGTTCAGTGATGGATGCTTCAGATGACCTGCGCGATTCTGCTGTTTCTTTAACCTCCATAACTCTCGGCTTTTCTTCTTTGAGGAGACTATACATGCCTTCCCAGGTAGTTATGCCGGCATCTTTGTTATAGGTGGTGTATGTATACAAGGGCGTCATATCTTTGTCCTCAGCAACCAGAGCCTTTCCCTTCTTTCCCATTACGTTCTGCACACTGGTACGTATATTGCTCTGCTTGCTGCTCCTGCAAATTTACAAGTAAGGGGAGATAAAGTGACGGGAAAGCTCTTTAATTCTGAAATCATATCAAATATACCACCCTACGTGAAATAGCCTTTTGACCAGTTTTAAATCTTATCTCATAAATGACCATCAACTAACCATTAAATTGCCATTAATGCCCATAACTCGTAATCGAATTACGATAAAAACTTTATTGAACGATGAGCCCTGCAGATATGCAATAAAGCGATTTTGCGATTTGCTTCGCAATATCACAGATTGCAATATCGCTAATCTGTTTCGTTAACAATCATTTATCACCTTGGGCATCTGCAAGATGCGATTTGCGAGATATCTTATCGCATATCACTGGATTGGGATATTTTACCTTAGGTGATACTTACAACGTATGAAAGCTGCGATGTGCGATGGATTTTTAAGGCGCGCGATCTTGCATCGTGTTTTCAAAATTCCGAAAGCTTGTTTATATGATGTTCCCCATTACCCTTCGCGATACGATGTTTTATTGTTTAAGAGAACAATCTTATTTGGAACTTATCATAAAACTTAGGTTTTTGGGTTTTGCGAGTGTTTTCCTAAGTTTATGATAGCATGTTTTATTCAAAGGGAGATATAAGTGCTAGTTTTTTTATTTTTTAGAAGGGTCCCCATTTATTTAGCTTTATTACTAAAACAAAATAAAAGGGGGGTTGTTGCTGGCCACAACAATTGGCGATTCACTAGGAAGAACCAGTTATCTCTGATTATCTTTTGAATTTTCTAAACTTCCAAAACAGAAATGTTTTATGGAAAATCAAACTTTATTATAGAAATATAAAGTGTATCATGCTTTCAACTATCAATGGTAGTTTGTTTCTCCTGTTTAACTCTAATTATTCACTTCCCAAAGCTATTCATTGTATTTATATCAGTGACTGCTCAGTTTATAAAGATAAAAACAAAGACTTCTCTTGTAGATCAATTTTAAGTATGCTCATTTGTCGTAGGTAGAGCCTCTGCTGCCAACAGGCGTTCATAGCCTCGACAGGGTTACCTATTACTCAGCAATGGTCCTGTATCCGACTTGGAGAAATATACAATTTTCAAAGATAAATCCATATCCACACTTGTTGTTTTTTGTTTTCTTTTAATTATTAAAGAACAATGTCTTGGTTTGGTAGCCAAGTTATGACAGTGCCATTCACTTGACTTATAACTTTGAGGAACAAGCTGGCTTGTGATGAGACCCCTTGTCTTTTGGTTGCAACAATATTGAGCCATTGCCCTATTGTGGTATGCAGTTTTGGCAATGTCAGCAAGTCATAATATCTATGATCATGATAAGTCGGTTCGTGATGAGACCTCTTATTCTTTAAGCTTAGAGTGTATCATTGGATTATTCCTTGAAACTTGTAATTCCATAGGTGGGGAGGAAGTCATTGGTTCCTTAAGAATAGCTCTGGACGACAATTATAGAGTTTTTGGAAACAACTTTTCTACAAAGAATCTTGTTTTGTTATTGATGCTTTTCATTGACTGATATAAAACAAATTCTCGCTAAAGGTTGTTTTTTTATCAAAATTTGTAAGGCTGAAACTAGTAGCATTTTTAGGCTTATAGCATTTGACTGTATTTTTCAATAATAATGATCAATTTTCCAAAACAGTTCTATTTATACAAGCGAAAAAACAAAATCTAAAAGAGACACTAATTTTTTTTGTGAACTCCCAAAGTTAACCATTTACAACCTATTTTATTATCAAAATAAAACTATAAACAATAATTTACAAAAATAGAAGAGTTCATCTTCTATGGAAAGTATTTTTTAAGGATCTGCCCATTAACAGGTAAAGATTCTCTTTTCCATGCTAAATCTTGCAACATGAAAGTGGATGGACCTATGATTTCAATAATTTGGAATGGGCCAAGCCACATTCATTGGAATTTAGAATGTTTTCCTTTTTCTTCATGAGTTTTATCCCATTTCAAAACTAAATCTACAATTTGAAAATCCTTCTTAGATACCATGCCTTAGATACCATGCCTGAATCAAAGTGTTGGAGAGGTAAATCCCCTCTACGGATAGAGGCGATCCCTACTAGCCCAGAACGGGTCTAACAACAATCAAACAATGCTATCACGCAAGTTCCTAATTGCAAATAAAAGGTAGGTGATGAAGACCTACTTGAGATCCAACGCTTCCGTTTGTAGAAGAGATGTCGCCCACGTTCCTTTTCCTTGGTCGGTCACAATCCTCCACTATCCACGTGAATGGACACCTGCACACAAAGAGAATGACACAAACACAAGCGTGAAATCTAATATATGCAATTATACATCAGTCAGGAAGGATATAATTCAACATGAACCATTACGAGTACAATGAGAATGGAACCATAATGATAGTCATCTATTATTAATAATCAACAAAGGAGAAAACAACCAACGTCCTGACGTCAAGTCCTCCTTTGACTGGGTGCTCAGCTACACAAGTCTTGCAAAAGCTTGAAGGGGTGAGGGACAAGCTCTCTCTCTCTTTAGTGACAAAGTCTCCTTACTTAGGGAAAGCCTTATGGATACAAAGAAGGCTCTTGCAACTCCAATCTCTTGATATCTTCCTTTCAGCACAAGTATTACCACTAGAGTCAGAATTATCAGAACTAGCTTGCTCAAGCCATGGAGACAAGCTTTTATAGAGGAAAAGGAAGAGATAAGGTCAATCTCAACAATAATGGATTTGGCTTCATCACTTGGAAACTTCTATGGAATGGTGGCAAAACTACTTCCCATTCAAGGAGATTCGAAGCCAAACCATCCTCACTTAACTTGGAGTCAGTTGGTGAATGAGTTGGACAGAACCTTCAGAGGTTTGATTAGTTCAAAACTTTGCCCAAAAAATGGTTGGCGTGATTGCAACTCTGGGACAGAGCGCTAATGGCACGCCCTTTCAATAGGATTTTCCCCATTGGCGCGGGCATAACACAGGGCACCAGTGCTAATGCAAAAAGGGTTGTTTTTAAAGGCAATGAGTAGGAGATGTCTTAAGGGCATATGAAGCTCATGTTTAGAGGTGAATAATGCAAGTGGTTTCAAGTCTTGTCACTTCTCACAAGTCCCGGAATGAGTCCTCTAAGGTGCAAGAGAGGGGTAAAAGGGACGGTGACAAACGGTGAAAAATTACTGTGTAACAGATGCCCCCTAAAGCATGAGGCCCGAGAGAGAGAGGGGTGAAGTGCTTTACAAGAACATGTGTGACTGAAAACACTGCCGCCGAAGAACCTACGAAAAGAAGTACAACTGATATCTCAAGTACATGATATATGTGGCATGGGCGCAGCCATCTGTAACAGAGTATATACAACTGGATCCCAGGTATGGTCGCAGCCATCCAATAAATGAGTCATGTAATGATTACAATAATCCAAAAAATGCAACCCAGATTTCAGTATGCACAATCCGGGGTCTTGCGCTCCAACTCGACCTGATCACAGTGCAAGTTCAAGCATGTGAATACAGGAGCTGAAGTTGAACATGCATGAACATCGTCTGATTACCAGTCAATGATGAAAACTGTTAACAGACGTGAGAGGGGCCACCAATAATGACGATGGTCCTCAAGGTACTATAGGTACAATCCATGGCGTGCGAATCAATGAGCCGGTGTCGAACACCCGTAGAATTATCCGATCGGAGTTCAATGATGAAAACCTCTCGTCGAACATGAAGAACCTGCCATTGAGGCATGCAGGCTCCAAGGTACCTGAAGGGAGTCTCTAGGTCATCTTCCTGGATAATGAGTTGAAGTCGACAGGAAGTGAACTTGATCGAAGGTGGCCCATAATGTTTCCCACATCATCGACACGATACAGAGAAGGATAACATGTTTTGTGTGAGATATCAGAGGGAGGTTGAGTATTCTGTAGAGGTCAACTTCTCTTGAACATATCAGCGGCACAACAGTGGATTTGGCAGTATTTGATGTCAAATGATCAGGGGTCATGACGACAAGGCAATGAGCAGATGAATGGCCAAATAGGATAACCCAAACCCATGGAGGCAAGTGTGAAACAAGATGAGATGTCCCCACCCAGACACGAATGCAGATAAGTGTCATGTTCAAGAGCAACATACTGCCGACGACGATGATTACGATTCCTTTATTCCCCCACTATTTCTGGCGAGTACCCCGGTTATTTTTGAATGGCAAGCTTGACGGGGATAGCATATGCTTGAAAGGTGTCATCACGATGAAAACCGATGTCATTAAAGTTTTAACGAGTCTAACAAAGGAAAAACTCGGCGTCTTTTCATGTTTAGAGAGTTTGAAAAGACAACAAAAAGAAAACTCCAGGGGTGTCCTTTTTCGTAAATTTGTGTCTCTCGAGCCTGAAAAAGTATAAAGCTATGCTCGAAAGAACCGCCCGGCCATTATGACCGAGGAGTACTTTTCGTGAGTAGTGATTCTGATCTGAAAAAGTAAAAAAGCGATCAAAACCACGTCGCTTCGTGACTGTTAACGAATCGGAAACGACAAGGGTTCGACAATCTTTTCGTTTTTAAACGGTCGGAAAAAGGGTTTAAAGACGACCACCTCTCATTTACATTTAACGAGTCGAGAGGAATAACTCGGCAATCTTTTCATATTTAAACAGTCAGAAAAGAGCTGAAAGAAGACCTCCATTTTTATTCTCTTTAGCGAGTCAAAAAGGAAAAAATACTCGGCAATCTTTTCATATTTTACGAGTTCGAGAAGAGCTTAAAGATGACTTGGGTATGGGTTCATTTTTACACAAGCTTGAACCATAGAGAACTCTGCTTGGATTCGATTTCATGTTTACACAAGCTTGAAATGAAAAACTGTGCTTGTTATAAGTTCGCATGCCCCCCAACATATTGACGTAAAATGAGGTACATGCCCCCCAAGCTTCATTGCATTCATCAAAGTGGGTGGAATGAAGGTTCACTTTCGAGATCTTGGAAAGACTCCACTTTTATTTTACGAGACCTTAACAAAAGACTCGAGTTGGAAAGGGAGTTGGTTCATTTTTTAATGAGGTTGACACAGTAAAAGAACTATCCTCATAACCCTTGTTTCATTTTTTAACGAGCTTTCCTTCTTCGATTCCTCTTCTGAGGGAAATATACCTTTCGTTGAACATGCCTCCATTCCTTTTGAGAGTGTGGGAGCCGGGCTTTTCAAAGACCCTACCCTCATGGGTGTTTTCTCCCTCCCACCTCCGAACCTTGCTTCGCTTGGTTTGGTCTCTGCTTGCTCTGATCCTTCATTACACTCTGTTGCGACCCTCGGTCCCTCTGCAAAAGGGGGCACTGATCCTCTAGCTTGTAAACCTCGCTCGGCCGGGGGGCATGGGCAGATCATCGGTGCCGTTGACCATTTTATACAACAGGCCGAGCGATGCCTACATTATCTAGGCCGGTTATGCAACAGTGCGATAAGGCAAAGTCCTGAAAAGGGCTTGACTTGAACTGAGTATCATGCGCGCTCTCTCTTTTTGTACATACGTATGCTTTCAGCAGTGTGTTGTGTGTGCGTGTTTATTTAGTTTTTATCTCAGTGTGTCGGCATGATTGCCTCTTATTGTGTCTTTTTCTTCTTGAACAGATGTCTGGATCACCTTACATTGGTTTCGCTGATGGTGCTTCCCGCAGTACCCGCAATTTGTCATTTGCGGCATGGGTGATCTACGATCCTCGTGGTGAGTTAGTAGATATTCAAGGGGTGTGTCTGGGTTGTACAACAAACAATGTTGCTGAATATAGTGCTGTGATTGAATTATTGTCCAAGGCAATTAACCTCGGCATTCGCACATTGGTTGTAAACTTAGATTCTCAACTTGTAGTCCACCAACTCAACGGGCGTTATTCCGTCAGAGATCATCGGATATTAAGGTTGTATTTACGTGTTAAGTTATTGCAAAGAGATTTTGATTTCATTACTTATCAACATATTCCAAGACGACTTAATGCAGTAACCGATGCATTAGCTAACTAAGTATTGGATAGACATTTGCATAATATGTAAATTAACATAATACAAGAAGCATAAAATACAATAAACCATAACACCGTGTATAGCACTGAGGCGCTCAAAAAATAAATGTACATGTCTGGATAGAGTCTGTGTTCTCCGTACATCTGAGACACATGTCTCTCAAAAAAATATGTAGAAAATAAAACCTAGGAGTCTAATCACGGTGGTGCTCATGATAGCACATCACCGCGCGCACCAATCGTCTCAGCAGACGATGGACGCGAGTCGGCACCCCTACTGTGTGCCTCTGATATGCGAAGGGCACATCTGCCAATCTAGCATAACCTGGAATCCCTTGGGCAAGCCCCTCGAGATTCTGTATCAGCTCCTCCCCCACGGTACCCCTTGCCTGAGGGTCGGCTGCGGGTTGGCCTCTCCGCACTGTAGGAGATAGCCCGGCTGGTCGCTCCGGGCCCACATCTGCATACACATACAATCGCCATTAGAACATACATGTATTAAAAAAGACAAAAAAAGGAAAAAACATAAAAATCAAGAAGTTCATACCTAACTCCTCCTCCCATTCCTCCCCCTTTGGTAATGGAAGGTCTGGGTCCCCCATGAAACTGGTTCCTGCATAAGGCCAATCCTGGATCACAATCAGCTGTCGACGGAGCCATATGAAGAACTCGGGATGCCATGACATCTCCTGGCCTCCTCCTCCTCTGGGCATTAGTGCTGCCCAGCGAGCCATTCTAGGCTCTTGTGGCAACGAACTTGCCACCACGGCTCTCTGGATCTGGAAAAGTGGTATTCGCTCCAGGAAGAATGATACCACAATCGAGCCATATGCGAACTGTTTCACATCTGCACGCTTGCAGTTTGTGAGCTGCCTTTTGATATTAGTGGTCACAACTGCAGCCCAATTGAAGACGGTGGGGCTAAGGCATTCCGTCACGAGTATCAGATGGTTTTTGCTCGCCTCATGGGGCGCTTGCACCCCAGCTGCACGTGTGATGGTGAAGAGAATCGCCTTGAGCGTCAAATCCCGGATGGTGTTGATGGCCACCTTAGCGCTTTGTCTCTCGAATTGTGCTTCCGGGCACACTCGAGCTTTTACTTCACCAACCTTCTCCCCAGAAGGTCTACTGCCAGTCAAAAAGGAAAAAAGACTTGGAAATCTTTTCATATTTTACGAGTCAGAAAAGAGCTTAAAGGTGACTCATCTATGGGTTCATTTTTACACAAGCTTGAACCATGGAGAACTCCACTTGGATTCAGTTTCATGTTTACACAAGCTTGAAACGAAAAACTGTGCTTGTTATAAGTTCGCATGCCCCGAGCATAATGACGCAAAATGAGGTACATGCCCCCCAAGCTTCATTGCATTCAACAAAGTGGATGGAATGAAGGTTCACTTTCGAGATTTTGGAAAGACTCGACTTGTATTTTACGAGATCTTAATCAAAAGACTCGATTTGGCAAGGGAGTTGTTTCATTTTTTAGTGAGGTTGGCACAGTAAAAGAACTATCCTCATAACCCTTGTTTCATTTTTTAACGAGCTTGACACAGGAAAATGAACTATGCTCCGTACACCTAATTTCATTTTTTAAGGAGCTTGACACATGAAAGCGAACTATGCTCCGACCGAACTTCATCATAATGAATAGGAAGTTGGGGCTTCCAAGAGTGGCTCTCCCAGTGGGAGGTCAACATCTCGGAAGTCAGGACCCAATGCCCCCAGGACACTATGCACGATGTCGGCATCGCTGGATACAGGTATGGGATAGGTGGCCACGTAGTTGATTTGCGAGGGGGCAGATACAACTGGTGGATAAAAACTAGGAGGGGGCGACAACTGCGCAGGAGGCATCGGGGGACTAACAAATGACAATTGATCGATAGTCACCATTCTTCCATCGTGTGGAAAGCAAACCACATGGAAAAGTGAAGAGACAAGGGCCCCCATAGCATAAACATAGTCACGACCAAGGAGAAGACTGAAATCTAAAACACCTTGGGTAACCAACACGTCGATATAGACGGTTTTACCTCCCAAAGTAATAAGGAATTTCGAGAGGACTCCTAGAGATGGACAGGCTCCTTCGTCGAAAGCCAATAGATTCTGCGTGACTGGCCCGAGCTGCGAGGAACCTAAAGCTTGCCAAGTAGTGTACGACATAAGACTGACCGGTGCACCTTCATCCAGAATAGTGCCAGGTACTGCCTTATCACAGGAAAGTACCATAATATTGAAAGGCACATGTGATGGAAGGCGGAAAGCAGTCAGGTGACTCCAATCAAAGGAGATGGCCAAGCTACTTGGTGGGGGAATTGTATGATCACCCCCATGCTTCATAGGAACCGAAGAGGGACTTTCGGAAGAAGCTGGGATAGGAGAGTCATTTCCGGACTCAGGGAAATCTGAGGAGACGAGAAGAACATGGGAATTACGCCCTTCCAAAACAGAGTGATCGGGTGGTGAACTCGAGTCAACACTCTTTCCGACCAATAGTTGGTTTAGAACAGGCTGGGCAGAGCCAGGCTTAGGAAGAGGAGGGTGGACAAGAGAGGAATTTGAACCAATCTCGTTGTCAGTAGGGGGACGATCTGTAGCTGCAGAAAGACGTTGATATCTAACGGGGAGTGGGGTGAGGGAGCCACGAGACTTTCCAAGACGTCAGAGGCTTTATCCATGAGCGGACAAAGGTGAAGGGGATGATTGCCTTCACAAAGTCTGCAAGGGATTCGAATCTTCCCTTTTCCTTTACTATTCCCAACTGATAGGGTAGCATCGTCGTGAGATTCAGAGGGAGATGAGGGGTGGGCCGGATCGCGGGACCATACTTCTAAGACCCTGGGAATGCCAGGACAATCGTGAAGAAGGTGGTCATCCTTGAACAATCTACAAGGAAACTTGACCTTCCGCGGAGGAGCAAAAGGTGGCCCTACTTCAGGTGTACTCGAGGGGGTAGCTGTGCTTTTAGCCTCTCCTTTGAGAGCCTTCTTCTTCTTCATCATCTTCTTCTTCTTCTTAGCCACCTGGTTACTCGAATCGAGACTTTCACCAGGCGAAGTAGAAGATGAGGACGTAGAAGTGGGCGTAGAAGGGGAGAGGTCCACCTTAGAATCAACATGAGGTTGTTCAGGTGGAGGGACTGATTGATCAGTAGGTGAGATGGCAGGGACCCAGAGAAGTTGAGAACAACCAAACAGGCAACCCAACAGTTAACCCTGGGAGGGACAACGTTGCCATGTAAGGAGCACCAACATTCCCAAGAGGAGGGAAATGACCAGGATTCCCGTCAGGGGGGGAACTCGGGTTGGTGAACCCCGAGAAAGTTGCCATCAAGAACAAAAAATAAACCTACTCAAGCTAACGCGAACAAGACCTAACCGGGTAAATGTGAACGCGGCCGAATAAATTTTAAGACAAAGGAACTGAACTTGACCTTTTCATGTTTTAAGAGT
>APFE030172714.1:0-14419 GCA_000404065.3 Pinus taeda
TTTGCTCGTGGCTTTGGCGGGTTGTCCTGGGCCACCCCACCTTGGCTTTGTCCTTTATTTAGTGGTTTGAGGGCGCCTTTCCCTTGCTTTGGATTTGCAGATACAAAGTTTCACTTCTTCTAATTAAACTTCTACTCGATCTTAACAACGTATCGATACGTTGTGCCGAGCGAGGAGATGTCCAAGAACTCCATCTCATCCTTCATGTACCTATGTAGGTAGCCGCAGTATTTGGGTACCAAATGCAGCTCAGAATCCTTGATACCCAACTTTGTGCGAAGGGTATGAAAAATATTAGTAAACTCTGGCATGTCTTGGTCCCTTTCCTGCTACACTGTGGTCCACTTTATGTATTTATCCTCATAGCTTCTGACAAGGTAGTAATGCTCCTTGATTGCATTCCAAAATGAATTCCAAGTGGATGCGGCTAAAAACAGTGAGGTCGTACTTTCATCCTTCTGCTCGCAGTAGGTTTCCCACCAGTACTTGATGTGGGGGGTGGCTTTGAGAAGAGCGAAAGTAATCTTTTCCCGGCCGAAAAAATCATGAATAGAAAAATACCCTTCTAGCAGATTTAACCATTTATCTACAGCTTCTACATCTATCTAACCCTCAAATATGGGAATGTCAAAGTTAGCTTGTACCTTAAAGGGTGTGGCGCTTCCAAAGTAGCTGTTGGAAGTAGACGTGTGGCCCCTGGGCAGTCGCTGAAGGATCTGGGCAAATTTGTCCATCATCGTGTTCCTTTGTTGCTTGACAACCTCTTTGAGCAAAATTTTGATAGGATCTCCTGCCCCCTTGTCTTTCTTTTCATCCGCCATGGGAGGCCGTCGAGATTTGCGAGGTTGGTCTTGCAAAGGTTTGACCAATTCAAGCCCTAACTCCTTATATCTCGACCTCATTGGGGACATGCAAAGAAAAATAGAGAAAGAGCAGACCACTATGATACCATTGATCAAGATTTAAACATGAACGCAACAAATTACAGAGATAACCATCAATACAAAGATGCAGTAGAAATAATACTTCATTTCATTAATGTAAAATACTGAAGTATGCTTACAAATAGAAATGGAAATAAACTAGCTAGGGCGATGGTAGCTTATCTCTGAGGAGAGATGTGGCGCCTACATGCCTCTGAAAATTATCTTACAATGAGGCTCAAAAGCCTATTTATTGTTGAGAAACATTGGAAAACCATAAACATCCAAGAATCTAAACCTAGGAGAGGAAGCGCCAAACTATGGGCCCCATTTGGGTAAATTGGTACATTAACTTCTCAAGGTCGTAACTTTGGCATACGATCTCTGTTTGACATGCACAATACCTCATTATAAATATATATACGAGGACTACAAATTTTGGATGAGAAACATCGGTTCATTGACCCATGTTTCTCCTAGTTTTCCCAAAAAACGTTGTTTAGGGCCTCAAAACAACTCGGAAGTTCAAGACCCAAAAAATTGCTAAAAATAGTAAACTATGCTACAATTAAGGAAAACAAAACAAAACAAAAACAAAAACAAAACAAAACAAAACAATGGTGGGAGTCCAAGTGGAATTGGCAGGTGGCCACCAATATCCAGTCGAATCATGGCAAGACATTTAAATTCCTTCTATTGCAATTAGTATAAGATGGCACCTTTGTTGCAAAAAACTAATGGTGAGTTGTGGTGATAACTTCTAAAATGGGTGGCACTAAAAAATCATTCATAAGCTTCTTTCTACACAAATGTTGTTTGTATAAAAAGATTCAACAAAGTAAATAAAAAATAGACAATACTTCAAAAAAAATACACCAAGAAGACATCTACTTTGACCTCTACATTATGTATTATGATTTTCTCATAAATTAATTGATCCACCCACCTGAATGGGAATTTTGATAAATTGAACTTAGCCCTACTCTAATAGGGTTGCTTTCAAGAATTTGCAAAAATTCATAAATTTTACTTAAAACTAAATAAAAAACATAGAAGCATTAGGATCCTACACAAAATCACAAATTTAAAACCAAAGTAAAAAAACATAGAACCATCAAGCTTCCTTTATATCGGTTTTTAATACAACCATTGCATTGATGTACAGCCTAGTTGGCTCACCTTATGGGTTGGATTGAGCTTGGCATCCAAGCACGAGCACTTCATCCTTCGTATGACCTATGCAGGCTCATCATCCTAGCGGAAGAAAGCATGGATCAAATAGGTGGGGAAAAGCTAAGTTGTTCCATGCTCTCATACACATCTTCTTCTCGTTTATGATCACTTCTTGGCAATTGAACCTCCCACAACATGATTCATTGCCTCTTGTTATTATGGCTCTGTGAAAAATATGAAGCCAAAAAACGATGATAGGTTTTTCTTTCCTATATCTCTCCCACATCAATCTCAATAATTCCCCCTATACCAAAAAGTCCAAAAATATAAAACCTAAGAAATGCCTCTTCATAGGGGAGGGAAACAAGTTGTTGCGCACCCTCTGTGCCATGTCTGTAAACTATCAACATATTGCCACAGAGGTTATATGACACCTATTTGATTGGGCTTGCCACCTATCATGGTGGGTGGTAAATTCAATGTTGCATCAAAATTCATGTTTTGAGTTGCGGTTTAGGTTTTTTTGCAAAGGTTGTAACCAATCATGTGTAATTTTGTTTCGGTTCGGTGTGTGGACAATTTGCTACCTCGAATTTTGTTTGCCCAACGTCCTTATGTTATTCACTATAAACTCGGTCATTGCACTACTCTGCACTCTTCATTGTGAGACCTAATTCATGGGGGGTTTAGGGTTTAGGGTTTAGTCTGTTGTGTTTGATGAGGAATCCTTCCATGAATTGTTGCTCCATGCTCATGGCGAACCAATGCTTCGTAGATTTTCCTGCCTTTGACCCTATGCAAGATCTCAATCGGTTCGGTGATGCATATGGATGTTTCATGCTCCAATGGGTTTTCCACTGGGGTCTTTAACACTGATGCAGCAATGTTTTTGCGTTTCGGTGACTTTGTCAATGGTTGTCTGGTAGGATTTTTAATCCTACCAACTAGAACTTTGTGTTTATCAACACATTCCATCCATATGCTGGGAATCGTAGTCCATTCTATGCTTTTGTGAAAATGCGCTCTTTGTGTTTGTAAATAGGTGTTTGTGGACAATTAGAAATTTCTTTAACACGATTATCGTAGGGTTTTTCTAAATTATCTTTGGGATTTTGTAAATTTTCTTACAATTTTTTAAAATTATGTTAAGTCTTTTTATAAATTGGTGTTTGTGGACAATCACAAATGAGGGTTTGTTTGCATAAATATTTGCACATAATTTTCCTAGGGTTTTTGTAATTAAATGGTTTGAAGGTTTTTGTAAATTGGTGTTTATATTAGATTCAACTCTCATTCACTTGTTTCTTACCTCTGGGATGAATGTAGAATTTTGGTGTGTTTTTATGGTCTTAAATCTGGAGAAAAATGTGTGTTTGGTGTTGGTGGACATAAGTCTATTTTGTGTTTCTTTTGGAAATGTTACAATGTTGTGTGGATGGTTGAAGTTTCATTGGTGAGCGATGTTCACAAATGAGAGTTTTTGTAAATTGGTGTTTTTGGATAATCACAAATGGGGGTTTGTTTACAGAACCACTTAGCACATAATTTTCATAGGGGTTTTGTAGATTATCTCATGGTTTTGTAAATTTGCTTATGGTTTTTTTAAATTGTCTCAGGGTTTTTGTAAATTGGTGTTTGTATTATATCCAACTCTCATTCACATGTTCCTTAACTCTGGGATGAATGTAGAATTTTGGTGTGTATTTTTTTGGTCTTGGTTCGGGAGAAAATTGTATGTGTCTGGTGTTGGCATACATAATTCTATTTTGTGCTTCTTTTGGCACTGTTGCAATGTTGTGTGGAAGGTTGAAGTTTCACTAGTGCGCAATTGTTATTGGCTTTCTTTTCAATCACTATTGTATTCCTGGAATTAGTATGAAGATGCTTTTCTGTAATGTTTTGGCATACCTTAAGTATTGGCAAGAAAACAAAATGGTTTTCATGTTAGCTTCTGGCAGCAGGGTCTCTATAATGATCTATGGTGATAATTTTTGGAAAATGCATCATAGAGAGCACAAACTTGTGTGGCTTGATGTGTTTACCTTTGTTGAGCGTGTTTATCATTATGGGTAGTGATGTGAGCTAATGTGCTCCTCAATCTAGTGTTGGCTAACTTTGGCCAACACTTCTGATGTATATCTTATTTTGATAATGAAACATATTGATACTTATTTACAAAAGAAAACAACTTTGGGATAAATGCATTGGATGGATATTAATCCTAAACAACCATAATCTCAATCTACAAATAAGAAAACTCTACAATTCAAAATTGTTCTCCTCCTTTTGAAATTTGAACCTCTATCATAATCCAACTTGTCAAATGGAAGCAAAGTACAACCCAGTATTGTATTAGCTGTGATGCCTTTCAAATAACAATGGTGTGATGATTGTGTAAAACAATTTGTAAATTTGTGTGATTCATGAATTATTTCAAATCATGAAGTACATAAATTAAATTTCATATGATTCTCCAAATGAGCACATTTGTGTGGAAGCCTCTCTTATGTCAATTTAACTTCAGAGGTCAACATATAAACCAGAGAATAGGATCTCTTCACATTGGACCATGATCCACTCATAGGCAATCCATCCATGTAAGAGCTAAATTGTTGGGCTAATGGGCCTCTAGCCATGTTAAAAACCACCCATGGTTGTGGTTATTGTTTATTATTACTACTCATTGTTTAAGAGCTAGGGCATTGGGCTAATGGGCTCATAGCCATGTTAAAACCCACTCATGGTTATGGTTATTGTTTACCATTATTGTTATGGTTATTGTTCACTATTTTATGGAGTTTTCAAATTATAAAAAGTGAGTTGTTCAAGATTTCAATATTCCCTCATTTGTCATTTATTTAACTAAGAGAAAAATTGTGTTGTTGTAAATTATTTGGTATGTAAAGGAAGAACAAAAATGTCACTTGCATTCTCAGATAGGATTTCTCCATTCTAATAGACTATGAATCTTGCTTCTAAAATGGATTTTGATTACAATGCCACGAACAATATGGAATAAAATGACCTAGGATTTAATTCAAAACAATCATGTAACAAGCAAAAGATGTAATCCATCCAAAATCCACACCCTAATGTGGTTACAACAAAAAAATATGACACCGCTATGCTTGATGGCCTCTAGAATCTTTAGTACCCAAACTTGTTGGGTTGCCTGCTTGAGCCAAATACTTTGGCCTACCTAATAATGGCTTATTAGGATGTGTTGGATTGTTTCCATATGATTGAGTCCAATTTTCCCCTTGTATCCTTGTAGGAATTGAGTACCCATAGCTCACACTTGCACGACTAACCCTTGTATTAAGTGGAGGTGTCTGATAATCATATATAGGATTGACACATGCATTGGTAGGAATATAGAAAGTGGGAAAACCCCCATATTGATAGTGAGGTACTTGGATGTTTATGAGATATTGGAATAATGGTGTATTATCTGCAATATGGTCCAATGTGTTTGACATCATCTTGGTTTCATTAACTTTGTTTGCATCATTATCAACCCTATTTGTCCTCCCTTGTTCTTTTAGAAGAAATTGTTGAGTCTTTCTTAATTCCTTTTCCTTCCTTGCCAATTGTTTTATATGGTCCTTCTCTAGTCCTACTTTCTCTCTTTCAAGTCTTTCCTATGCTCAATGTTGTGTTGTAACAATCTGTATTGCCTTCTTTTCTTTGGATAAATCCTTCTTTTTCTATTTTAATTCCTGAATTTCAAGTTTCTTTTGTTAAAACTCAACTAATAGTTTTATATAGTCTTCTAAGGTGAGAAACTATGAACTTCGGCCCAAACAAAGACTACCTAGTGTTCATTGCATTATTTTAATTGAAACTCTCTCTACTGGTAACTTTAGGAACCATCCAAGTAACTGCTCCTTCCCTAACACTTGCATGTCATTGCTTGACAATTGCCTTTCAATATTCGGGACAACTCATTGAACTATATTTTTCTCTTCATTTGATTCCTCATTATATGAAATATCTTCTTCCACTAATCTATTCTCCACAAAAAAAATGAACAATTCCATTCTTTAATTTTGTTGGTTGTGAAGGCATGCTTATGCTTTATTGATTGGTTATTGAGACATTGTGTTTATTCATATTCATCATGGCTTCTGCCATCCATGATGGTGGGGTTACCTAGCTTGGCAATATCAATTGGTCAATATCAATTGGTCATTATTGCTTCCTAGTGCAATATCAACAATGTCATTTTCAACCACGCTCTCAGTGTCAGTTGCATGATCAACAAAGTCATTAAGCATATTACATGTATAAGTTGAATGTGCTTTATTTGGTAGAAAAACCTCCATGTTATTGTCAATCGGTTCATGATTATATTGTGTTTCACTTACATGTTCATCAACATCACCATAGAAGTATCCTTGAGAGAGGGAAATCATATTATCAATTGAGACTGCATCTTCCTGTTCATCCACTTGTTCTTGTGCTTCAACATCTACTTGGACATTCCCTTCTTCTTGACCATCCACATGAAATGCCTCACTGCAACCAATATCATGCATAAGGGCATCATAATTCAGTGGTCATATTCTAGTCCTCCTAAAGCCAGCCTTGATGTTTGATGGTGTAAGATCCCTTTTAAAGGCATTATCTTGCAAGTTCTGCTAGATCAAACCTTTTCACCTAAACCCCTCGATTCTTTGCCATCCATGAAGCTCACTCTGACCTAAAATATTTCTTGAAATTCCCAAAGATACTCACATCAAGGGGTTGCAAAATGTGAGTGGTATGAGCAGGCAGTGTTAACAAGTCGATGCCAAAATTATTAGCATATTCAATTGTTTGCCCAACAATGTGGCTTCCATGGCCATATAAAACCAATAGGTATTTATTCTCAGGAGAGACACCACATGGTATAGATAAAACAAAGTGACAAATCCAATTCAAAAAAAGTTTGTTAGTCATCGATGCATGGGGATGAGCAGTCATGCATGAACTTGGTTCAGAATTTTGTATATAATTTTTCAGTTGTGTTTTACCCTTGAAAAGATGAAATCCTGGGATTGAAGCACCAATTGCATTGAAACAACATAGAATAATTATCCACTTCCTGCTCTTAGGAAAAAACTTTTCCATGTTTCAGCTCCCTCTCTTAGAAATTACTTGCATGCCACAATACATTCATGCCTGTAAACCTATTTTGTCACAATTTAATATATGGTCTGGAGCATAAGAATGTTTCTTGTATGCACTAGAAGAGTGTCATAGAACTTAGACACAATCAAAGGGCATAGATTTAAAGCTTTGTCTCTGTCAACACCCTTGACTATATGCAATACAAGGCATGGATGCCTTTTTTTAAACCCAAACCACCATGATTTTCCATGAAACCCATCTCTGAACAGATTTGGCCTCCCCCAACAGATTTAAGCAACTGTGGATTTGAGTTGTATCAACTCTAGCCCATGTCCCAATTGGTCATCTCCTTAAATCACTGAACTACCCCGACCTCCTCTTCAGTCATAAATGTAAGAGGCCCTTTATGCTTTGTATGAGTGAGCCCATTTATCCAATAATGTATTGATGAGGGAGCAATATCGTGCTTTTTTTCAAATGCCTGAACTGAATATCCATTAAAATTTATATCGTCAATTGCAACTAATATGTCTTCTTTTGTCCAACCTCTTATAATGTTGATCTTCTTAATTCAACTTACACCTTGGATTGTTCTTGATGGTAGGATATTATCACCTTTTGTCACATGGTCATCCTCAACAACATTGTTGGGAGCATTGTTAACATTGACATGATCCACCATATCCTCATCTGATGTAGTGCGCATCGTAGTTGGGCACCTTGGTCTCTCGCCTGTGACTTCTCCTTGTACGAACAACATAACTAACGCTTGCCATAGATGCAACTACCTGTAGATTTATTACATGCATTTAGTTAACATTAATATATTATATAGGCTTACAGAAAGGTTGAAATTTTTCTTTCCTACAAGCTATTAGTATTTTTGTTTTCCTATAAGCAATTAATAACATATTAGTTTATTCAGAATTTCTAGGAGATTTCAATAAAGAATTTGCAATAACATGGATTAGAATAGAGACATAATTCACAATTAAAAATAGTAGTGGCTTAATAAGTTTTCATACATATGCCTTTTTTACAGTATCCTTGAAAAATCAAATCTACAGAAGGAATGTGTTGTATGTCTCCAAATATATCAGTGAATAATGTACTCTGTTTTAAGGCCCATAATATATGGTTTTGTTTAGGTGTTTGTTTACTTTATAGGGTCCATTACTGACCATTTTATCGTATTGGATGATTTCATGTTTGCATTGTATATTCAGATGTACAGGGTATCTTTAGAATGCATTCTATTGACCTTCCATGTTTTGATCGTAAAACTTTCTTGTGCACACTTTCTCTAGTGTTGTGAAGTTTCCCTTCTCCTAGTTTCACTTTTTAGGTCACGGGAATTATTTTTATTTTTTCAATACTCATTTTCCTATTGTGGGAATGGTTCTTAGTTTTCCAATATTCTTATTCCTATATATAACACTCTCTAGGCAAGAAGGATGCTCTAGGCTTGCCTTAATAAAGGTTCTGTTGAGTTGTTAATTTCTTTTAAAAATGTTTAGCCTCAGTCCATGAACACTAACTTTACCAACATAAAACTCAATCAATTCCTTTCTAATGGTTAGTAATTATATATTTTTTCATCAGTTAGTCCCTCTGACTTTTAGGCATTTTATACCACTACAACGAGCATCTCGCTTTGTTTTCTTGTTAATTTCAATGTGTGAAATAAATATGACATTCAAATTTCGTCTGTGAATCCAACTATTTATGTATAGAATGAAATAATTATTTGTATATAGGCCAAATGTTGCATTTCAATCTTGGATAACGAATTATAAAATAATTGAGAGAATCTTATTTGAATGGAACATGTTAGTTGTTCCATGCACCCTTACTAGGGTTTCTATAATAGAATTTTGCTATGTAGATATTGGGTTTTGTTCGGCAAGCTTGTCAATGCATTCATTGAGTTGTTCCTATTGATAAACAAAGTATATGCGTTGTTGGTACCATTTCATTGCCATCCTTTTCTTCTAGAAATCTATCAATTGTCTATCTTTTTCTCCCATAAACCCCTCATATCCATCGAAATTGATTAATCAATAGCATTATAGTTATTAATTTACATTAAATTTAATTTGTGAATTTTTATGTTAAAAGTTAGAAATTTTCAACAAAAATTACAGGATGTCATGACTTCCTGTAAATGGTTTATGATGTGACACGTGGCATGGCAGGCAAGTTAAAGCAATCGATAGGAACGTGATCTGGAATGTACATGCATGGTGAAAAATCGATTCAACAACAAATCTAAAGCTCCTAGATACGCGGTCAATGCTGGTCAAACCCAGCCTTTTTGGTCACAGAGGCAGCAAAAAGCCATGGTTTCCCAAACTGATTTCGTTTTGCTTTTGGAAATCGGTTTAGATTAGAAAGGACAAAAATCACTCTTTTGTAAAAGCAGAAACATCTGCATAATGTATGTACATTTGATAGGATAGGAGACAAGCAGATAAAAATTCCGTATTGTATTGTCCAAACGGTTATTATCTTTGTGTATTGTTCCAGAACACTGCTCTTGTATGTGATTTTCGATCTTAAGAACTTAATTACAGTCACCGTTTTACTCCAACAGTGCTTATGCGTTAACATTCTCATTGCTTGAAGTTTCTTAAGTGTGTCATTGAAGCGTGGACGGGCCCTACGTGGAGATTGGTATACTGTTAATTTCATTTCCATAGCGTTTTTGAATTTGAACAGTGTGCATAGTGTTTAATGTTCTTTCCTTGTCTGTGAGTTTATCGATTTGATTAGAAATTCTTGCAAATGATATTCATGGTGATAGCTTGAAGATTTGATTGCTAGATCATTGAACAATATCTTGTAAAATATTTGATCGATCATTAGATTTCAAAGCATCTCTGTGGACTCTGTTTTCATGCATTTAAAATTTCAATCTACTTTTGATTTTCATGAATGCTTAGTGTGTTAGCTAGAAAGAGCTTTTGTGTATAATATCCTTGTAAGAGGGTTGAAAACTCAGTCTAGCAATACACTGTATCTTTAGGACAGTTAGATAAATTAGGTAATCTGAGTGTTAAGGTGAGAGGAAACATATTTCAACCTCCTGTAAATGAGTGTTGTAGCCTGTCACAGTAAACACTTAGTTAGGGATCCTTTTATGTCTATAGACTTTAGACACGTGCCTCTAAGTTTACCTACCTTGGTTGATATTAAATCTAGTCTAATCTAGCACCCTAGATTGGCCACTACATTTTGGCGCCGTTGCCGGGGAGGCGCAGTTAGAGGATTTCGAAAAAAAGAAAAAAAACAAAATATAAAAAAATTTAATAAACAAAAACAAACAAACAAACAAACAAAAACACAACATAGATTTGATTTTAATTGTCATTTTAGAAGTCATGTTTGCTTATGCCTAGACCTAGAGATAATAAAGGTAGATTCATAAAAAACCCCCATCCAAAAACTAACCTACCACCAGGAGCAGACCCTTTGGGAAAAATTGAACACACAACACCAGCTGAGGAAATCACCATACAAAAATTAGAGGATAAACACAAATCAAGCCAAAGACTTACACTTATTGAGAGACAAATCCTATTGGCACACGAATCATAGAAGAAACATCTCCCTGAATCTTCTACAAAACGAGAAAGTAGAAAAATAACTCAACAATCTCTAGAACAACTCTTTGGAACGAGTGACACTGAACAAGCAATTAAATCACCAGAGGAATCTATAAAAATGGCTGAGGAAGGAGGAGGATCAGCAAGAAGACCCACTCTTGAACAACAATAAGATCAAAGGGAGGAGGAAGAGTCAACCTTTAAATTTCCTATTCACGAACCAGAAGACAATCATGATGAGGAAATAAAAATGAAAAACATACGTCCTTCTGTGTTACCAAACTTTTATGGCATGGCTTCAGAAGGCCCAGATTCATTCTTGTTTGAGTTTGACATTGTATGTCGAACATATGGTTACACAAATGATGCCCATAGGCTTAGACTCTTCCCAGCAACATTAAAGGCATCAGCACTAAGATGGTTCATGGGACTTGGTGAGCCTGCAATAACTGATTGGGATGGCATGAGAAGAATATTCCTAAAGAAATACCAACCTTATTGTAGATCGAAAGATTCTAAAGATGATATCTTTAGGATGAATCAACAAGAGGATGAAAATCTAGAGGAGTACTTGGAACGATTTGCTTACAATTTACAAAAATCAAAACATCGATCCATGACTCTTGATCTCATTCAAACAATATTTTTGAAGGGCATTCGAGAGGAATACTTAGATGATCTTAATTTAATGGGAAAAGGTGATATTTCCACCTTACCTTTCGAAAAAATTGCTGATTTATGTGAAAAGTATTCTAGGAGCAAAGCCAAATTGGAAAGAGAACCATATCATCCAAAGCCACAAATCTGCTTTAGCAAGTGTCACACGAGCTGAAATAGGAAATTTGTTAGAGGAATTCAAAACAGATCTATTAAGTACCTTAGGAACTCAAATTGACACTCTCAAAGCTAAGAAAAGACAAGAAGAGGAAGATCAAATGATGGTTGTCTTTTGTCCAAAATGTCGGAAGAAACATGCCATAAAATATTGCCCATTAGAAAACATTCAAGTTTGTGCCTTTTGTACTGAAAATCATGATATATTTCATTGCTCTAAAGTCAAGGTTTTGCAGAATTGTAATGTGGCAGCTAATATAGATATGGAGAATGTGTATTTCATGGGCACAAAGAGACCATGGCAGCCAAGACCTCCACCTCAAGGTGTGTTCCCAAACCAGAATTTGCAATTTCCTACACATGATCAAATGTATGCTCAAAATTCATGGAATGTACCCATGCCATGGCAGCACCAAAATTACCCACAACAACAATGGAGACCATCTCAGCAATACTCTCAACAATATCAACCATATCTTCAACCATATCAACCATATTCGCAGCCATATCAACAATATCATCAGCCATATTCGCCATATCCTCAACCATATCAACAATATCCTCGGCAGCAAGTTGTTTACCCACATCAAACCCAACCCACTCAAAAAGCATTACCTGCTCCTCCACCAATAAATCCACCACAATTACAACTTCCATCTAACCAACAACCTCCTAGACCTACTCAAATTCCTGCTTAACCTGTACCAAATCCAAATAACATAGCAGAGAGACCAACTTACAATGTAGATGAGGGACCCTCATATCCCACATTACCCTTTCAAAATATCAATTTGAGGTCTGGTAAGGTACTTCACAAAGAATCTCCAGCAGCTGATAAACAAAAAGAAAACGAAGAAAATGAAAATGAAACTCCAATTCAAAGGAAACCAAATGATGACATCAAAATTAAACAAATGCAACAGTTGCATCCACCACCTTTTCCAGACAGATTGGTCCAAACAAAACTTCCCATGCCTATACCACAGTTTGATGTTTTAGATGAGATAAAGAATGTCTATATAAAAATTCCGCTACTACAAGCCATAAAAGACATTCCCATATATACTAAAGCCATCAAAGAACTGTGCCTCAAAAAGCCTACTAGGAAAAGAGTTGATCCACAAACCATTCATGTTATTGGACATTTAGCTGGCCTTATGACAAACACCATTTCAATGGAAAAGTATGTTGATCCTGGTATTCCCAGAGTCACTACAATCATTAACAACATACATATTCCAAACACCTTAATTGACCTTGGGGCCACAATAAATGTGATGACTCTTGAAACCATGAAAACACTCCAGCGCACAAACTTGCAGCACACAACAATTGTTCTAGAACTTGCTGATAGGTCTAAAGTGATTCCTGAAGGGATTTTGGAGGACATAATTGTTTCACTAGACTCTTGGGAGTATCCAGTGGACTTTTTAGTTCTTTTACCAAAATCCAATTTAGGAGGACACCCTATCATCCTTGGTAGACCATGGTTAGCAACTGCTGATGCATTCATAGGATGTAGATCGGGTAATATGATCATTTCAAGAGGAACTGAAAGAAAACAACTCACTCTTTACCCATCAGCACAATCACCAGCAGTAGCACACAATTTATGGCTTGATGATAAATACAATGATAAGGCAAAAGTTCAATATGTTTTCAGCATCAACCAAATCTATGATTTTCAAGAACATAATAATGATGATTTGGTAGAATTGTTCCTTTCCCAACCTGATATTTCTGAATAATTGAGAAATGACCAATACCATGCTGCAGATGAAATTTTGGCACAAAATTTTCAGGAAACATGCACCATTCATTCCTTGCAAACAACATTTCAGAACATTTTTCCTATCCAATCTATCACAAACACACACAACAAAACCATAGAGATTAGTCCAGGAAAAACTTTGAATATTGGCACTCACCTAGACTCATCTCAGGAGGAAAATTTGATTCAATTATTGAGAAAATACCAGAAAGCATTTGCTTGGGACTACACCAATATGCACGGAATTCACCCTGAAACATGCACTCACCACATTTATACGGATAGTAATATCAAACCAGTGAGGTGACCGCAGAGACGAATGAATCCCATGCTTCAGGATATTGTTAGAGAGGAATTACAAAAACTGTTGAAAGTCAATTTTATCTATCCTATCTCTGACAATCAGTGGGTATCCCCATTGGTTGTAGTGCCCAAGAAAAATGGCAAGTGGAGGATTTGTGTTGATTACAGGCAATTGAACAAAGCAACCCTCAAAGATTATTTCCCACTACCATTTATTAACCAAGTGCTAGACACATTAGCTGGGAAATCATCATTCTCTTTTCTTGATGGTTTCAGTGGCTATAACCAGATCAGGATAGCCTTAGAGGACCAGGACAAAACCACTTTTACTTGTCCCTGGGGCACTTATGCTTATAATGTTTTACCATTTGGACTTTGCAATGCTCCAGCTACATTTCAGAGAGCTGTATTAGCTATTTTTGCTGATTTAGTTCATGATTGTGTTGCAGTTTACATGGATGATTTTTGAGTGTATGGTAATTCATTTGAGCATGCATTAGAGAATCTTGAAAAAGTTTTGAAGAGATGTATTGCAGCTAATATGTCCCTGAGCAATGAAAAGTGTTTTATGATGTTAAATGAAGGGATAGTATTAGGACACTTATTTCTTCTCAAGGCATTAAAGTTGATCCATCAAAAATCCAGATCATTGTCAATTTGCCAATTCCGAAGACTCAAAAAGAGGTAAGAAGTTTTCT